>JAHKKF010514696.1:1252-35562 GCA_019740295.1 Labeo calbasu
GAGTCTAGAAAGATTTAAATAAAAAAAAAAAAAAAAAAAAAACAGAATCCAAACAAATTTTAAATTAAACAAATGTATATATATATATATATAAAAAAAAAAAAAAAAAAAACAGAATTTGGGAAAAAATAAAATTGACTTAATAGGGCCCTAGTTGTTTAACCACATTCGACCACATTTTCATCTGTGTAAAATTCAATATGGCATATAACCTGACTAAGGTTTATACTTTGAAATGTGTCAATAGTGTCATTCCAAACCTACCAATGAGATAAAACAACATTGGACCCCACTGATTTCTACTGCATGGAAAAAATTAGCTGAAACATTCTTCAAAATATCTTCTTTTGTGTCCCACAAAAGAAATAAAGTCATGCAGGTTTGGAATGACATAAATAATCGAATGGAACTTTCTGGGGAAAAAAAATTACACAATTTTAATTGTTGAGTGAACTATCCCTTCAAATAGGTTTTAAATGTACCTTCAGGTGAATGACTGCATCAGTGCCATGGCCCTCCATGGAGTACAGCTGAAGATCACCCTGGAAGTACTTGGCATAGAGCCGAGAAATGGGCAACCCATAACCAAACCCAGCCTGTGGACAAAAGGTGGCTAATATTAATGTTGCGTTTTTGTCATTTTTATTAGCTTTTGTTTTTTTTGTTTTAGTTAACTATAATAACCCTGTAAAGAGGACACTTTAAATTATGTCCCTTGCAATCCTATTTGTATTTCATGTGTAATGGGGTGAAATCTTACCAGGGGAGCCCTTTGTTTATGATCCATCTGGGGTTTTGGTGCTGTGGAGTACATGTAACTAAACAGATTCTCCATCTTCCTGAAAGGAACTCCACCACCTCGGTCACTCATCTACAAAGACAAAGATGACAATTTTAGAATAAACTTGTGGGTGGGGAAAAAGATTTAAAAAATGTGAACGGGTGACACAGGGTAAGGAAGGTGAGACACCAGACAGACACACAGGCATTGGCCGTGACTCTGACTCTGAACCCTGATGACTGGTTAACACGTACAGGACTTAAATCACTATAGTCAAGGTAACCAAACAAGATCAGTCTGCTCTCATGTACTATGTTATGCAACAGCAGGTGTTTCACTGATGGGAAAATGACTGATGACTCTAGTTGCATAAGACTAGAATCAAAACTTTTTAGAAAAGTTTGAATTTAAAAACCATAACGTTAAATTAAAAAAAAAAAAAGATAATTAAATTAAAATTAAATTTGAACTAAAATGTTCAGGGATATACCTCACCAGAACTTAAAAAAAGGAATTTTTTCTTATAATTTTAAAATATAATAAACCAAGAAACTCAAAATTAAGAATGAGAATTTTACTGGAAAATGTGCATTATTGCCATGAAAATATTTAACATTTTGTTTTAAATAATTTGATTACAACATACCGCAATAATGCTTCTGTGAACTAATCATTCCAGTCTTTCAAATTAAAATCACCTTAATAGTAAGGTCCTCTCCTCCTAAAGCCACCATAACTTGAATGGGTGGAAGATTACTGCCTTCTTTATTATTCTCAATGGTCGCCCTCATTGCATTCTGGGGAAAGAAGCACATTGTCATGACAACATTGAGCCTGCCTTAAATAAACAGCATTGCTTCAGGACAGAATATGAGATGGGCTACAGCTCACCTTGAACAGTTCAAACAGCATATGATACAGATGGGAAGGCACGTACACCATGTTAATAGGCTGGTTCCTGTTATTAGCTGTAAACAGAAGAACACAGTCACAGTGTTGATATTGTTTATAGCTGCTAAAACATATTACTGATAAGCTCTGAACAATTCTGCATTAAACAAATACAACCAATACATGGAATAAATTTAGTATCTGAGCCTATATATTGTGAATTCCATGCTATATAATATGATATTCATGTTCTTACTGTTGAGCTCCTGAAGCACCAGGTCAGGTGAGCTGAGGTAGTACTGGTCACACAGCATCTTGGCACTTTCATATGCATCTGCATAAAAAAGTGATTATATAATATTTTTTGAATAATAAAGGAGTGCCTATGTATACATCTACATTGCCTTGCGAAAGTATCCACACTCCCTTCATTTTTTTCATGTTTTGTTATGTTGCAGTCTGATGTTAAACTGTTTTAAATAACTTTTTTTCCACATTAGTCTATACTCGTTACACTATAATGGCAAAGCGTAAAACAAAATTTTAACAACTTTGCAAATTTATTAGAAATAAAAAACGGAAATGATTATATTGCATAAGTATTCATACCCTTATCTGGGACAGTTGAAATTTAGCTCAGGAGCACTCATATCGCTCGCAGATATTACTGCACTTCGAGTGGCGTTAACCTGAGGCAAATTCATTTGAATGAGTATGATCTGGAAAGGCACACACCTCTCAATAAAAGGTCTAACAGCTGTAAATGCATATCAGAGCAAAAGCCAAGCCCTGAGGTCAAAAGAACTGCCTGTAGAGCTCAGAGACATGACTGTGTCAAGGCACAGATCTGGGGAAGAGTTCAGAAAAAAATTGTGCTGCACTGAAGGTTCACAGAAGCATGTAGCCTTCATTAACTATAATGGAAGAAGTTTAAAACAACCAGGGTTCTTCCTAGAGCTGGCCTCCTGGCCAAACTGAACTGTTTATGGAGAACGGCCTTGGTCAGACTGGTAACCAAGAAACTAATGGTCACTCCAGTTGAGCTCCATGATCATATATGCAGATGGGAGAAACTTACAGAAAGACAAACATCACTGCAACACTCCACCAATCCGGTCTTTATCCTCAGTAAAGACACATGAAAACCCACTTGGATTTCGCAAAAGCACCTACAGAACTCTCAGATCATGAGAAACAAGATTCTCTGGTCTGATGAACTTCAATTCCAAGCATGATGTATGGAGGAAACCAGGCACTGCTCATCACCTACACAGTACCATCCTAAAAGTAAAGTGTGGTGGTCGCAGCCTCACGCTGTGGGGCTGTTTTTCAGCGGCAGGGACTGAGGGACTCGTCAGAGTAGAAGGAAAGCTCAACACAGCAAAATATAGAGATAGCCTTAATGAAAACCTAGTTCAGGAGCATTTAGAACATCAGTCTGGGCAGAAGGTTCAACTTCCAAAAGGACAATGACCCTAAGCTTACAGCAAAAGTGGCTTATAGACAACTCTGTGAATGTCCTTGACTGGTCCAGCCAGAGCCTGGGCTTGAGTCTGATCAAACATTTACAGAAAAACCTGAAAATGTCTGTCAACCCCCATTCAATCTGACAGAGCTTGAGAGATGAAGAAGTGAGGAGCAGAATCGTAGATAATTGTCAAATGCAGATGTGCAAAACTTTTTTGCATCATACCCAAAAAAAGACTTGAAGCTTTAAGGTGTTTCAACCAAGTACTAAGTTAAGGGTATGAATACTTATGCAATGTACTTATTTCAGTGTTTTATTTTTAATAAATTTGCAAAGTTGTCACAAATCTGTTAGTGCTTTGTCATTATGCAGTATGGAGTGTAGATTCATATGGGGAAAAAAGTCATTTAAAACAGTTTAGCATAAGGCTGCAATGTAAAATGTGAAAAAATGCACTGTATATGTATTGACCAAACAAATGGGTCACTGATCTTGAGTAGCACATTTGAAACAAACACCCACTCTATGTATTTGTGCTTTCATCAGATTGAAAGTAGATATATTTTGCATACTATACCTTTAACAACTTCTGCGACCTGGCAATGAGGGTCTATACTGCCAATGGTGTTGGGGTGAACTGGATTTGTAGCACCATCAAATACAAGAGCTGAAAATCCGATAAAACGACATAAATACAAGCAACTTAAGAAACAAGAATTATTACTTGGTCTGAATATTGTGCTTACTGTGCTGGTTGATGAGCATTCTGATTGATATTCGGCTCAAGTAGAAACGGTCCAGGAAATACTGAATATTCTGACTGGTGACTGGATCTTGACCAAATACTTCTTTATATTCAATCACACCTTGGGCCATAGTAGGTACAACATCATTGTGCCTGTTTCGGATGTTGACTAGAGCATTCACAAACCTGTGTGCATATTCAAGAGTGTTAAAATGTGCAGTGAACAATGAAGAACAAATCTGGGATCTATCTGACCCCAATATCAAAAGGAGAGAAATAAAAAGTATTTTTAAGTAAGAAAGAAGTAGTTTGAAAACAAAGCCTATTTGTATATGTAAAAGTGTATGACAACTCAATTCAATTTAAATAAAAAAATGTAAGATTTTTTCTCCTTTCATGAAATTCACCCATTTATTTCTACTTACTCTTCTAATACAATTTGTTCATCTGGACTTTTCTCCAAGAATTCCAAGATGTCCATTAAACTCTGTATATACCTTAGCAGACAACAAAAGAAGTAGGATTTAATTTCTGTGAAAAAATATAATATTATTATAACAAAAATTTAACGCTATGTGACACTGTATTATCTATCTATCTATAGAAATCTGAGATTTTGCATAAGATGAAACATAAATGCGTTACACTAGTAAACAGATGCATTTACAAGAACACTGACCTAACATCTGTGGAAAAACAACCGTTAAACAGTTGCATATCATGCATATTAATGGAAGACTGTTTTGTTGTGGCTATGCCTGAGTTTCCAAGTTTCCACTCTTCCTAAAAGGCAACAACGATGGGAAGTGACGCGTACAAACACGAGTTAGTGAAAGTATGCCAAAGTTCACAACAGAATCCCTCCTTAAAGACGAACTGTAAGCTCCCACCCTGAAGCTGAATATAGGGCAAAGTTCACACGCTCAGCAAGTTCAGCGTTTGGCAAAGTCTCAAGTAGACCGCGGTGTTTACGTGTCATACTAAATATAAACACCACGTCTCAACACTATGAAGTTGCTAAAACAAATCTGGGCTAGGAAGATACGATTATAAATGCAGTAAAATGTTGTAGAACTCACCAGCTTTGAACCATTTGTACAGAAGGTGTGGCAAGTAATCTTTTGGGGAGCAGGTTTATTTCTTTCATGATGTTTGACAGACGTACAGGCAGCTCTTGTCTCAGGAAAACAAAAGACGTTTTCTCACATGCATTGGTAGAACCTGGAAGAAAAGCAACATTGCACCTTGGTAAACACACGCGACATGTTATAAATATTAATTAGTATAATGGTATGGGTTTGGAACTAAAATGTATGCACGTTGCTCATAAATAATGCAGTTAAACACAGTCGAATACAGGTGCATAAACATGGCAGTGATTGCAAACAAAGCCAACAGCGGTTAAAATGATGCAACACTTCGCGCCTATGAACAGTAGGATGGGAATTCCGAGTCATTTCCCGCGAATCGGTTCTTTCGAACAGTTTGTTTCATAGAACTGGTTAAAAAAACCGATTGAATCACTGCGTCGTCACTTCGTCTTTGACGTGCTGCAAAAATTTAAATTAAGTAAAGACATTATGTAAAGACATTATGTTGGCAAATGTCAGCTTTGACGATTAAGTTGTATTAATAAGGATGTTTTATGTCATTTATTGTGTCCTAGTTCAGTTTGTTGCAGTCATGATTAAACTCCTAAAATAATTAAAAGAACACTAAAATTTATTTACATCTCTTGCATGAATTTTATTTGTAACTCTATTTATTAAAAACCACAAAATAACATAATCAGGACGAAAAACGAGTTCCAGTACGTTTTATTTTTAGGCTTTCTGCTGTTTAGCTAAGTAATTTGGCAGTTCTTGGTTTATTTCTAATTCTCTTACATGCTCAGTTCAGGTTTAAATTATAGAGTTGTTAATTCAGTCCGATTTATAGATTCGTAAACAAATTCAGACTGATTCTGTGAGCCGGTTCAGCGAATTCACTGAAAAGATCCGAATCTAAGAACAATTTGTTCCCGAACCGGACATAGCTACACACAGCTGGTAAAGCAATACCAAATAATTTATTGATAAATAACACATGCAATGGTGCTACATAACCATGCACGTAATCAGAAACGCACTATAGTGCACAATAATAATATTTAGTTGCATTAATGCAACTGTCTGTTCAGCAACTGACCACACACGATCACTTTCATGGGCAATAAACACCGTTTATATGAAGCTATTAGTTACGCATACGATTGCGTAAACGAACAATATAACACAGTAGAAAAAGTACTCACCAAAATCCAGAAACTGTTTCATAGAAAGCGGAGAAGGTGAAAATTTGGAGAAGTGTTCAATGTGATTAGGAGCACTGGCCAAAGCAGCATTCTTCATAATAAACCTGACGAACTTCATTTTGATGCCTGGGTTGAAACAGAATATACCAGATATATCAGCTGCAAAGACCCAGATTTTTC
This sequence comes from Labeo calbasu, assembly GCA_019740295.1. Classification (NCBI taxonomy): domain Eukaryota; kingdom Metazoa; phylum Chordata; class Actinopteri; order Cypriniformes; family Cyprinidae; genus Labeo; species Labeo calbasu. Next base: position 7,611 of record JAHKKF010514696.1, read on the forward strand.
AATAGCCACGGTGTTTATAATGCATGTACCGAGACGGCTATATGTTGGTCTATGAGGCAGCTGTTCTTCCAAGAACACTCAACAGCCAATCAGAGCCCGAGGTTCCTATTACTAATACAGATCCGTCCAATAGCATGTGGAGGCGGGGCCATATGCTGCTCTTGGCCCTATAAATATAAGCATTCAGTCAGGACGTAAACACGCGTGTTTTGACCACTGTGTGGTTTGCGACATATGTTCTTCCCATCCTAAACTATGATGCTTATTCTAAAAATTATTAACGCTAAATGAATATTAATATGTCACGTACTGTGTTAATAATAATGTAGGCTACCTATTAATTTTACCTCACTATACAAAATCACTAGTAAAACTAAACAACTTTAGTTTCATCTTTGGGGTAAACAAGTGCAAAAGTTACAACCTGCTGTAATAAATTAATAACACTTTTGCCAAGTCATTTGAATTTAATTAGTCGGCTTAAACTCAAGATAAATCTATGAAATATTACCTCACTGATCTGTTCAGGAAACATGGGGACAAATCCATAATGTGCATAATTTCCCTGGCCAGAGTCATCTGTTTTTTAATGGTCAATTAGTGGTTCAGGACATTATGTTCTATGAAAGACTAACATGCCAAATCCATTCTTGCATAAGAAGGACTCGATAAGAGACAATTCAGTCATAAATATTTCTCTCTCCTTCCAGCCAGCAGTCAGCTGAGTAAATTAGAGAAGTCCTTATTTGTATGGGTTATATGTGCTTAGATACATGACAAATATCTTTCCTCAAATGTGCATCTTAAAAAATGAATACTCTGAGATTAGTCAGCAGATTCCCATATGCATTTGGTATAATTATGGATTGTGCGGTGATTCTCATCAGATGATTTCTCACAATGGAGACCTAGATAAATCAATATGTAATGGCTCTTTCCATGATTAAATCATTATGAATAACGTTTCCCATATGTTCAAATATACAGCTCCACGCTAGTGAACAACTGCGCCACCTTGTGGAATTTCTTTCAACCTTCCACCATCATTAATAGGGGAGTAAATTTGCTTTAGAGAATTACTTTTTTGTGTTTGTGATCGTTATAGTAAACCAATAAGTGTTAAAACACGTTATGTAGCCTTGAAGAGTTTATTTGCCCCTATAGTTTTGAAACGCATGGTTATGCTGTACTGTGTTAAATGAAAGGATCATTTGTAGTAAATTTTCTTGCTGTGAATTTTGTTATCTAAACTTCAAAGTATTCCATCTGTGCAGAAGTGATTGTATAGCCATTAAGACCTGAGGGCCTGGGGAGACGAAAACATGCCCAGTGGAAATTTCCTTTGGTCAGACACAGGCCATTGATGTGCTGTTTTGTACCTTCACTGAATGGAACAGCTTGGAGCCAAATGTCATGGGCACTCTCAGTCCGTTCCTTTTCAGCGGCTGTTTTCATAACAAGTAAAATTTGACAACAAAATCCACAATAAATCCATTAAAATCATTTAGAAATCCAGAATTTATATCCAAAAGCATCTATATGTTGAACTATGATAACTACAGTAATTCTAAAGATTTTAACCTTTTAACTTTTCAAAAGTTTTCTATTAAAAAGTTACAATACTGTGGCATGTACTCTCACTGACCTCCTGCCATAAACCATGAATAAATGCAACAAATTCTCTGATTACCTCTCTGCACCTTGCGGCCTGTTCTCATTTTGGACTGACTCACACCAGAGTTATGTGAGTGATGCAGAAAAAAAAGAAGAGGAACAGTTTTTTGGGGCCCTAAGTCCAAAAATGCATAATTCCCAATACAGAGTATGCAAAAAGAAGTGTATCAGATAAGTAGGATCCGACAATACGCAGAGTAATCATGAAGGCAAACAATACAGATGACCGTGCTTAGAATCTGAAATCTATAACCACACCACTGGGGTGGTACCCTTTCAAAATATTATATACACTTTAGGTACTAATATGTACTTTTATAAAACTAATATGTACTATTTAGGTGTAAATAAAGTACAGCTTTGTATCTTTTGTATCTTATGGTATCATCCCAGTGATATCTTTCAAACCCTTAACCTAAGAATGCAGTAGATACTTTGCTAGAGGGCCATCAGATTTTAAAAGATAAAAATGTATTTATATCACACACCAGCAGAGAAGCAACATCACTTACATTCATGCTGTTATACTGAATGTGCGGCACAGTGAATCACAGTTATCACAGCTCATGCATGTGTGATATTATCTTTTACTGCATTTTTCAACAGTGTTCTTGTAGGGCTCAAAACTATTTGTGTCATGTTTTTCTTTGTGTAAAAGATTACAGCTTCATGAATATAAGCATAGTGGGGTTCAATTAGATAATTATAATGTTTTGGGGAAAATAAAAGAATGATATACTATTAAAATTATTATTATTTTTTATTCTTATGAAACAAAAAATACAACAAAAACAAAAACATATACAATCTAATGCAATATAGTAATGAATACGTTTCCGTATATGACAAACTAGTGCTTATAGATTTTAATATATGCTGCAGCAATATATGCATGAACCATTTATGGGTATAATATATATATATATATATATATATATTAGTGTTGTCAAACAATTAATCATGATTAATCGCATCCAAAATAAAAGTTTTTGTTTATGTGTACTGTGTATATTTATCAGGTATATTACTATGTATATATTAATACACACACGTGCGTGTATATATTCAAGAAAATATGTTTTTTATAAAAAATATTTATATATAATATCAGTTATGAATATATATATAATTATTATATAAATATATTTAAATAAATATTTTCATAAATATATACTGTATGTGTATTTTTATATACATAATAAATATACACAGTATACACACATATATTATGTAACCAAAACTCTTATTTTGGATGTGATTAATCGTGAATAATCACAAGTAATCGCGATTATTCGTTTGACAGCACTAACCACACAAACACACACACACACACACGCACATACATACATACATGCACATTTTAATGGAACATTCAGTTAATTACTTTCTCTTTTATGAGTTAAGTTAATGCATGTTTACATAAAGCTGAACACATATTCATAAACTTTTATCTCATTTTATTGTTTATAGTTATATATTTCATATATGAATGATATACATTACATGAATGTTACATAAGAAAAATAAATATATGTGTGTTTGTGCACTTATAATTGTGTAAGCACTGCACATACATGTGTATATAAACACACAGTATAGTTTATTACTCTATAAAACCAAATACAGTATAAGTAAATATATTGTCACATATTTTTCAATATATGTAAAGTGGCAATTTCTTATGCATTATTCAATACACTGTATTATGCTTTATATTTTCAATAACTATTGAATAATTTAATATATTGATCGTTGATACATAAATATAAATATATTTTCTTTGTATAAGGGTACCTACGGAGCACAGAAGTCTCTAGGACCCGAACCAACCAGGAAGTAAAGCCCATTTGAACAGGACATGAGAGTTATGTAGTGCTGTGTCGGTGATGTTTTATATTGAATCTTCAGCAGTGGCGCTCAAACTCTCTCTGATCCCTCACTGAGAGCATCTGAACCAACAACAGCAGCGGAGAGCAGCGGGCATCAGCCTCACACAATTAACCAGCACTTTTGGGGTGCCTGGCCCTTCACTGAAGACATGTCAACAGAGGACGGATCTATGACACACCGTGAGTGCTCTTTCCCTTATTTTATCGTAGAATGTGTGATTTGGTGTGTATGGTTGGAGTATTGCAGTGCGGGTTACATCATTACGGGCTCTACAGTGGCAAACAGCGCACAGCCATGTTTTACAGAGTGCTCTACAAATGTCCGTGTAAATACAAGGCAAGGCAACACGGGAAGCGTTGCATGTCCGATATGCATTAAGATATTTTCATAAAGCTGTCTTAAGGATCTCTTCGTTTGTGTATATGCTGTAAATACAGGCAGTTTTTGAAACAAAAGAAGACGCTTGCGGTTTGACATCAGCATTGCTCAGCCGCTGCAAGTAGATCGTCAAATGCATCAAAAACTGCGCTGGAATGGATGTGGTCTTTACAAAACCACAGCTGATTAAGATTAACCGACCGTGGATATTATATTTAATGACTTGTTTGACGAGATTCATAATTTTATTTCATTATAGAATAGAATAAATAACCAGTCTATAGGGAGAAATAACAGTGGATGGTGTGGTTTGTCCCGTACAACACTATAAATAACTTTTTCCTTACTGTAGAGCACCCAAGCATGAAGGATGATGCTAAAGATGCCATTCCGACACTCGGTTTTGTCATTTATCAAATGGAGCATTAACCTTATGATACATTACAATTGGTATTTGTCTGAAAATGTGGGAAAATATAAAACTTTAGCCATGAAGGAATATGTATCACTGGCATCATCAGCAGGTTCGCTGTGTTGTGTAATGAGACAACAACAGTCCCTGCACAACCGCATTATAGTGTGCTGATGTGGCGAGTGATAGGTAGGCTAATCCCACTTAACGATGTAATTGTTTCAAAGCACTGAATTGTTCAAGGCTGACAGCCTTTAATGCTTAAACGACTGTTATTAAAGTGATGAAACACGGTTTTTCTTTTAGTTTTGCGTAGGTTGTGTGTATTGTGGTTTAGCGGACGGTCATTTGTAATGATGCACTGGACAGCTCCAGGTGCTGAAACGCTTTTAAAGAGTGTGGTCGCTCAAACGTTAATGATAAATGTAAGATTTAACTTTGATAAACAGGAATGGCATGCTCAGCACTGATAGAGCTTTATTTTTAATGTGTCTTAAATTGGATTTTTAGATGATCTTTATTTAAATTTTAATGAACAAAGAATGCAAAAATGCTCCTGCAGGTTAAAATATTAATGGTGAAAATGATTCATTTGAGAGAAAGACATTTGTATCAGCTTGTAATTCCGCAAGGGATGTCATTCCTTGTGATTGTTGTGCTATTAGGGTCTTGTAATATCTGAAACATTATTACTGTGTTTTTAAGTTCTGGAAGCTGGCTGGCAGGTTAACAAAAACAAATGTACAAGTTTTAGTGTGGAGTGACAGTACAATCAAAAGATGCTGCTTGATACATTGTTATGCAAGCATTTAATGATTTCTGTAAAAACAGAACAATTTGTTTTTATAAGTTCTCTCTGATCTCTGCATAGCTGAACTAATTTGCAATTTAACAAAACAAAACTACGCACACAGTGCTGAATATGCCACGAAACAATGCTTCTAAACAAGCTTTGTTTTTGAAAAGCTTGATTTCCACTCTTGACAGGCATTGTGTTTTTCGCAGTTGCGTTGCGTGTTGAAAAGTGATGTAGGATGGCTGACTACATCATGTTTTATAAATTGCTTGAAAGGGGTATTAAAAAATAACTTAATAAATAAAAATAACTATGGACTGCCCCAAGTCTTTTCATTTTTCTCCTTTCTGTTTGGACTCTTGACTTGATTATTGTGCACTTAATTAGCAGCACCGCCTTTTTTTTTTTCCTGGTGGGAGACAGTCTGCAGGAGCTAATTTAAGGGTCTGACGTTGGGAGGTGAATCACGTTAGCCTTTCAGCTATTCCCAGTCACAAAGCACTTCTCATGTTGCTCATTGTTGCAACATGTAATTATGATTTATGCTGCTTTGAACTGGCTTTTGTCAGAGCTGTGAAAAAAAACATTGTTTTGTTCTCTTTATTTATTCACCTATAAGAAAATAGCCAGCTGTGAGCACGTCAAGGAAAGGATCAGTTTGGCGGACAAACAGCGATCAGCTAAATTTCTGAAGAGGGTTGTTTGTAAGTGGCGAGAGATGAGCCTTGCCACCCGTGTCTCCTCTAGAAAGACTCTCAGACTGGAATGTGAAGACCTTTACCTCTTCTTGATCATACAAGCAAGTGGCACAATTTAGTACTGAGCTAAATAACAACAAAAAGCTAACCAGAAGAACATTTTCGAGCTGCATGTTTTAGACGAGTTAGGAAATTAGTGGCTTTCATCTTGCATTCATTTTTAATCTTTTTTAATCTGATTGTCTGAAAGCGCAGTCACTGTCAGTCCCACAGGCAAGCCTTGATTGTCTTCTGATGTACTCCTTTGATAATAAAACAGCTTAACCTTGAGTGCTAACTAGACATGATTTGATAAAATCACTGCCATTTTAATGCGTTTTTGTCCCGGCTGACCATGACAAGCAATGAGTGACAGGACATTTTGTCATCTTTATAGAGTGTAACATGGCCTTGGTTCTGGAAGTATTATTTATTTATTATTAAATATTTATTTTATAAGTCATTAAAGCATTGCAAGCCATGAACCAAACCAGCCAGCTTTCAAACGGGGTAGTTCCAGAACAAAAATTTACAGATAATGTACCCACTCTGTTGTCATCCAAGACGTTCATGCCTTTCTTACTTAAATTGTAAAGGAATTAAGTGTCAAAGGAAAATATTCTAGCAATTATCTCCATATAGTGGAGACTGAACGTCCAAAATGCAGTTTCAGTGCAGCTTCAAAGAGCTCTAAATGATCCCAGCCGAGGAAGAAGGGTCTTATCTAGTGAAACGATCTGTCATTTTTCTAAAAAAAACCAACAATGAATAGTGAACAATGAATCAATACAGTTAGGGTAGGTCAAAAAACTCCCATCTCATTTTCTCCTCCAACTTCAAAATTGCCCTACATCGCTGTTTTACCTTTATTTGTAAAGGGTTTTTTTTGTTTGACCTTCTTTGCATGTTCACTTTGTAAACGCTGGTTGGTACTTCTACAGCGATGTAGATGTATTTTTAATGTTGGAGGAGAAAATAAGATGAGTGTTTTTTGACATACTCAGCTGTATTGACCCGGATTACACAGAGTACGCATGCGCATGGCAGAGCTAGACAAGACGAGCATTTGAGGCTAAAAAGTATATCAATTTTATTTCTTCTAGAAAATTACCGATCGTTTCTCTAGACCCTTCTTCCTCGTTTAGAGCCTTATGAAGCTGCATTGAAACTGCATTTTGGACATTTAAACTCACAGGCACCACTAAAGTCCACTATATGGAGATAATTCCTGAAATGTTTTCCTCAAAAACATAATTTTTTTTTACGACTTAAGAAAGAAAGGCACGAACATCTTGGATGACAACGGGGTGAGTACATTATCTGCACATTTTTGTTCTGGAAGCAAACTGCTCCTTTAATGGAAGAAGGAACTACAAACCATAATCAAACTAAAAACAACGGAAAAATATAAAATTATGAATTTGTCATTTGTGGTGTTTGATGGGAGTGGGCAGCAAGCAAATTGCACTCATTTGGGGCAATTTGCTTGCTGCAACTCTCTGATTGGTGAAATTTTCCTTACAGCATCATGGAAAATGTAGTTTTTCACCACTGTTAAACATGATTATTTAAAACATAAGTTTAAATAATGCAAACAGATGGCTTCAGCAAAAGCAAATACCGTTGATTAACAACCTCAGAGCTTACATATAGTAAGTCTGTGTTTAAAAGTTTATAAGTTATATAAAAAAAAAAAATTCCTGTGGAGAAAGTGAATGCCATTTTTAAGAAAAGGAAAGGATGTGGCCAAGTATGGTGACCCATACTCAGAATTTGTGCTCTGCATTTGACCCATCCAAGTGCACACACACACACACACAGTAGTGAGTAGTGAACAAACACACAAACACACACCCAGAGCAGTGGGCAGCCATATTGCTATTGCTGCGGCACCCAGGGAGCAGCTGGGGGATTGGTGCCTTGCTCAAGGAACTTACGTGCTGGTTATTCACTCCCCCCCACCTCCTTGGACTCTAACCCACAACCTTTCGATTACAAGCCTGACTCCCTAACCATTAGGCCACGGCTGCCCCGAAAGATAATTACTTCCGGAACTTGACTGTTGCATTCTAAATCTGCTGCATCACTCTTGTTAGCTCCACCCACTGTGAAATTTCATTGGTCCAAAATCGTATTACTCATTATTTTACAGCACTTCAGAAAACAAATTAAGATTTTTTTAAAGAAATCCGAGAGCTTTCTGACCCTTCATAAACAGCAATGCAACTACTGCGTTCTAGGCCCAGAAAGGTAGTAAGGACATTGTTAAAACAGTCCATGTGACATCTGTCGTTCACCCTTAATTTTATGAAGCTACAAGAATACTTTTTGAGCGCGAAGTACCACGACGCAAAGGAAAAAGGCTGTTTCAGACCAGAGTTTTGAGACTGTCTTTGATACACTGCCATTTTAAGGAGAAAATGCTCTGCAGTGGTGTTGACTGATGAATTTGTACAAGGTTTGACTTTAAGCACATTGAAACCACCAGATTGATATGTAAACAACGTCAAAGGCTTGAGTTCTGAACGTGAAATATCTTTTGAATATCTGAAAATGTGTCGCATCTCAGCAATTTTAAGTGAAATGTTGTGAGGAAAATAGCTTGTCGCTGGAAACCTGTCATGCTTTGGACTCGCAATAATTGAATTTATTTTTTTATTTTATTGAGTTTTGTGCTTCAAACAGGTTAATTAGTTGTCACCCACTTGGAAAAAGAAATGCGTTTTGATTGAAGTGATCACTTAGAATTATGTTTTGAACCAAAAGGTGGTTTTGAGTCGTACTGAATTAAAAGTGATTTCATTAAAAGTGGAGCATTTCTCGTTTAAGATCTTTCCCAGTGGGATTCAGTTCACTGAGGCATGAACAATACAGAGCTAAGCACTTCGGCATGCGTGCCTGTAATATACTTACAAAGTACTTCAGCACCCCGTGGACAGATAATCATGATTCACGGCCAAACTAGTATGATTTCATTACTTTCTCCAGTTCTTTCATACCTCCCATGCATAATTTAGGTAGACCTTTATGTAAGGTACTTGCAGCCTGGCAAACTTTTGCTTGTGGGCCATAGCAACTCACAACAAGCTCTCCATTAGAATAGAATATTCATGAAAGCCTGGCCAGGTCATGCAGACTGTGAGAGCCGGAGAGATACGTCAAGATTAAAACTGAAATAGAATGATTCCAAGGTGATTTGTTGCTTTTTTTCCATCCTTCAGGCTTTTGACAGATCTCACAAAGCTGTCAGAGAATTCAGTGCCCTCTTCCTGTTTTTTGTTCATGTTCCTTTTTTTTTTTTTTTTTAACAGCCTGAGGTCCCTCAGTACAGAACAGATGGTAAAATGTTCCTTTTGATCTTCTTTTCAGGTTTCAAGAGTTTTCTGGCTGTCGCATGAATCACGAACACACTCTGGTTGTTTGAAGACACAGTCTGTTTATAAGTGCAAAGCATGAATTGGCAATAAGCATTCGGATGCTTTTTATAGTTATCGGGGCTTCTCTTGCTATCTTGATGGTCTGGCACTGTGCAAATCTAACCCGGGCCAGATTCATAAAATGTTTGTAAATGACAAGCTAAAAAGAAATGCCAAACTCAGCCAAAATGTTAGAGTGTTTCAAGCCAGTTGGTGTAACCGTCACTTGCCTTACTGGGCTAGATTACGACAGACGATAGTTTTTTATGCCTTACAAATGAAAACATTTAAGTTTTTTCTGATATATTGAACATTACTGTCAAAATAATCTTATTTACTTATGTCACCAAGGTAAGTTTATTTATCTGGCTTGTGAGAATTTTTTTTTAAAATGGCAAAAATGACTTGCGACCCCTGGTGATCTGTGAAGGTACTGCATTAAAGAAGATGAACAAAAATGTACTTTTTGAAAGAGCATTGTCTAATGGGGCTATATTCACAAAAAAAAATCTGCTTCTTGCTCCAAATTCAGAAATTTAGAAGTGACTCTTAAATATTAGGGGCATGTCACTCTTAATTTTAGGACTTATGAAAGAATAATTCACTTTTTTTATCTAAGGACTTCTAAATGTCTAAGAGAAACTGATCCGAAAAAATTATCTGAAAGCTGTTGTTTTCAGTTCGCATTGCAACAAGAAAACATTGGAATATTGCAGGACATTGTGAAGGAGTTTTCTTTTTAAGTTTCAATTTTCAAGTTTTAGGCTTAGTTCAGTTTGCTTTCCTTTGATTTTTCTTTGGCGGTTCTGTAATATCCACTGCTATATGCTTACAGTAGGCTACTTTTAAAATATGGTTTCTTTGTGAATATGATCCCTGGCAAGCATGTTATGGCTAATAATATCACTATTTAGCAGTTAAAATTCTATATTTTTAGAGCTGTCACGATTCCTCGATTCAATTAGAGTAAGGAAAAAAATAATTGACTGCAATTTGCTGGTGTCGAGTAACCGGGAAAATACCGGAAGTGGCACATTCCACAGATGAGAATCTATGAAAAGCATTTTTAGACCGTTTTCCAAGGCTGCACGATTCCCATTTAAAAGAGATGAAGAAATGGCCCAATATTAAATATTAAATTAATATTTGAATTAAATATTGTTTAGCCAATATTAGATAAGGATTAGATCGCGTAGGAAAGTGTAAAAACAATCATCAGGACGTTGGCGCCCTCTGCAGTCGTTTATTATAATGCGAAATGTACATTATTGTTTATGTATTTTAAAAGTTTTGTTCAATAAAACCATATGATTAGTTGCTTTTGATACTTTATTTAAACTAATTATTATTGCCCTTATCGCTCTTATATATTTATTTAAGTAATTTTAAAGTCTGTTGTTCTCTTCTGTTTGGTCTATTTCTATTACCACAAAAAAATTTAGCATAATTATCTGATTACTCGATTAATCGTCAGAACAATCAACTGATTACTTGATTACCAAAATAATCGTTAGTGACAGCCCTAATTATTTTGTTTAAATACATAAGAACTTACCAGGCATTTCAAAACATATCAGGTTTTCAAAGATTACGTTTAACAATGTTTTTATATTAACAGCAGTTAGACAATCTTCATTTTAAGTGAATGTTTAATGATGGCAAAATTTATTTAATTTTAAAAACAGGGATATGAGCATGCACAATATTCAATATCGACCAATACCGATAAAACAACTCAGTAAAATCGACTAATTTGATACCAATTTATCATGCATCCCTCAAAGTTAGGTAATGTTCCTTAAGAAAGTTGCAGTAAATAGAATCTGTGCCTTTTTATATATTGTGGATAATTATACCTCTGTTGGCTGAGAGTCTTGAGTGAGGTTGTCTGGGTCAGTGATATAAACAAAACCCTTGAAAAACCCTGTTAAATGCCATAATTTTGCTACGTATATCCTAAAAACATGTTAGCATGGCAAGTAAAAATCTGAACTGCAGAAAAAGTCTTCTAGTCAAGAGTTAGACACTTTTTTTCTGCAGTTTGAAGCCTTTTTGACAAAACTGATTGATTGCCGGATTGTCAAAGGCCTGGCTGCTTGGCACGAAGCAGTTTTTTCTCATTTGTGAGTACCTCAACATATCAGAGTCAAGCACATGGAGCGATTTTTCAAAGATGACATCTTCATCCTGCCCCCGTCCTTATGCCGTTCCAGCAGTTTGCATTCATCACCGTGTCACGATAATGCTGTGTCCACACACTCTGAATGCAGGTCAATAGCAAGGTTACAGTCATCTGATTGAAGCCCGACCAAATGTTCTGCCACCATGCTGTAGTTTTAAAGGTAGTAATTTATCAGGTAGGACAGTCAAAGGATATTCAGAGTACTTTAGAATGACCTCTGGATATGGTTGGGTGGACAGACAGATGGCCTTTGTATTCTCCCTTTCAAAACTCTGACGGATCTACGGATATTTTAACTCCCCCCTCTCTTTCCATTTCATTCTCCTTGTTTTATCTACAGTACCTACCCATTTTGTCTTTCTCTGATAGGCCTCGTTTGTTGTGCTCTGTCATTTTCCCTCCACATCCCCACTGTGTATTTCTGTTTATCTTACATAAATGGAATCAGAGGTGATGACCTTCATACTCCTTTATGCAGTACGGTCTCTCTCTGGGAATTGCCGGCCATAAGCAAGCCAAGGAAACTGATAGCTCCAGTTTGCTTCCTTATCTGAATTTGGCTTAGGATGTTATAAATGATAAACCGCAGATAAAAAAAAAAATATTTACATGCAGAAAAAACTACATGTTTTCAGGGTTATCTAGACTATTAGATCTTAAGTCCTTCATAATTAGTGGTTTACGTTCAAATGGATGGCTCGTTTAGACAGCTCAACAAATTTTCTATTGAAATATAAATTCAAATATAATTTATTTCTGTGATGACAAAGCTGAATTTTCAGAAGCCTTTAGTATGATCCTTTAAAGGGGTCATCGGATGCAAAGTTCACTTTTACATGTTGTTTTAACATTAATGTGTGTTGCCAGTGTATGTAAAACACCTACCCTATAATGATAAAATCCATGCAGTGGTTTTTAATTAATCTGTAAAAATAATATCCCCTTTTTCAAATCGAGCCACTCTCAGATGCCTGTCGGTGTGGCGTCACACTGACAGAAGTCGCTCCCACGATAGTTGATTGACATGAGCGTCTTACCTCAGACCCGCCCTAAATCAGCTGTAACAGTCCGACCTCCGTTGTTTTGATGCCAGAGCAGGGATGTAAGTTTGAGTGATTGAGGTGTTGTGTTGCTGGATGTAATAATGTACATAGTGGTCGTCATTTATTCCCGACATCTGAAGATGGAGTGGATTACGTTTGTTTGTGAAGGGAATGCGCCGCTCGATCTACATAAATGCGTCTATGTTCAGGCAAATCATTCGTGAACCAACTTCACCTACAGCAGAAGTTTGTATAAGGATTTTTTTAATGAATCTCTGCAATCACTTTTCCTAATAACGTGCTAGTTAGCAAGTTTCACGGCTAAACGCACTAAATGTGGCTAAAGTAAACAATCTCTCAGACCACAGCTCACCCAGAGAGGGGCGGGGCGAGCAGAGCTCATTTGCATTTAAAGGAGCAATCCATCAGAATGGGTTCATTTTTGCAGAGCTCATTTGTTTTTTGTTTTACACAACCATTGAGAATTTTTAACCAAAGTATATTATAGACTTTTCATTAAGACCCTAACGAATCATATCAACTTGTGGAAAATGGGCATCCGATGACCCCTTTAAAAATCATTCAAATATGCTGATTTGGTGTTGAAATGCTGAAAACAGTTGCGCTGCTTAATATTTTGTCATTTTTTTAGGATTCTTTAATAAGAATTCAAAAAACTGCATTAATTTAAAATAGAATATTTTTGTACCTTCTACTTCAAAAAAAGGTGGATTTGACACAAAAAAAAATGTTTTAATGTTTTAAAAGGTATAAATCTAGAAAAAAACTTCACCATTTTAACAGTCCAACAAATTGTTAGAATGCTAAAGCACAGAATGCTAAAGCGCTTTCCGATAAGTTACAGCTCTAAATGAATCCCTTTTTAATTATTGTTTTTATAAAATTTTATATTAACAGTCAGTGTTGGAAAGGTTACTTTGGAAATGTAATAGGTTACAGATTACAAGTTACCCTATTTAAAATGTAATAAGTAGTGTGACTATTTCAATTACTTTATTAACTGATTACATTTGATTACTTTTCTAAATTTCTAATGAATGTTTTCAACTGCTCTTTCATCACTTAAACTAAGATGATAAAAATATAAAGCACAGGCACCACAAAAATCAGACTTTAGCATCTTTTTTTAACTTTAAGATCATTCTGAGGTTCAATTGGTTTAAATTTTTGTTGTGGTTGTGTTTTAAAATGAATTAATTGTGACTATTCGACCATCTTGACCCATCCCGGGCCTTTATGTGCGCTTTTGCGCCTCATCGCAGGAGGTATGGATTGTGTTACTGCCTGCATGACCTTTAACATGCATTCAGACACGTTTCTACCCAATGCTTTTAAGTTTCAACAGTTTCTGCTGTTGCTAAGTGTTATGAAGTTGCTTAGCACTGTTGCCCTCAATAATGTCATGTTGTGGTTGTAATGTCGTACATGCAAACCCAAGCTTCTGATTTTCCAATTATCAGCAAGAATGCCTGGCTAATGGGTTGCCTGTGTGAAAGTGATATTGCTCTGTGAAGTGATGGCTTCAGAAGCCCACACAAAGCACAAGGCCTTACTATGGAGGCGTAACGTAATATATCCATGTATCTATAAACGAGAAAGAGCGAGAAGAGCAGGTGGGGGAGGGCAGGTTTATGAGACGCACATTAGGGTGAAAAATGAATCTAGGGAGGAAGTAACGAGATAAGAGGAGAGAGAAAATCGACAGAAGTAGAATGAGGTGGAAGAACGAGAAAAAGAAACGCAGGATGACAGTGACAGCACGTGTTTGCTAGACATCGCTCTGGATATATTCTCATAGTGTTTCTCTCTCAAGGAAAACCAGGTTACCCACTTGCATAGCTCTTGCTGCCGGACTGCTATAATTCCCCCAGGTAGCCCTAAAAATAACAGAGTCCACTTTTCCACAGCATTTCCTCTGTCTTTCTCACTACCCCTCTGGCAGTGCACATTGTTGCCAGAGATGTTATCGGGGGAATGAAGGATATTGCAACCACCAGCGCACAGAATGGCCACAAATAAACTCGCAGAGTTATTAGCAACCCAAGCTCATTGAAAATGGGTACATGTGGTGACATTTCTGCAAAATGATTACATTGCACGTTTCAAAATGAAATGTTCATTGAGTGACGCTAAAAGCGTGTGCAGTTCCATCCAAAACAGATGAATCCGGTGATGTTTTATTATGCTGATTGTTGTATGTATCACAGTTCGGAAATGAAATGTCTGGTGAGTGGCGCTAAAAGGTTAATGCTTTATAGCATTCAAAGGCCAATTCACATTGCACCGCCAGAAGCAGACCAACGCTCACAATCACCAGAATACAGAACGTCATTTCAAACGCCAGTTCAACATGTTCAATTAGGAAAACCAAAGCAGCAATCAATGCAAACAGAAGGCAATGAGGTAAAACTCAGGCCTGAAAAACTTGACGAACGTGTCTGGTGCCGTTTGTCTGTATCTGTCTGTGTCGAACCTGAGATAAAAATGCATTTGCTGAAACAGCCATAGCATTTTAGCTTGCTTTTAGAAGAGCTCTTTTATCATGATTTATGTCTCACAAGACTCATACCCGAATGCTCTGTACAGCATGTACCAGGTGAGCAACCAAGCAAGTTTACCACGTCAGAAAAGTCATACATAGTTACGTTTTTTTGTTTTTGTTTTTTTTCAGAAATAAGATACAAGTTTTGTAGAAATGTGCGTAAAGGCATATATTTTTAAGTGAGCCTTTGTTGGTTAATGGCTATTAACAAATGGCCCATAAAGAGGAGGAAAGTACCTTTCTGACTCCAGGAGTTGCTGTTTAGAGTCATTGTGGAAAAAATGTGGATGTTATGTGTGCAGCAATCATTTTAAAATATTCTAATGGTGTAGGGCAGAGAGAATATTAGGAAATCGATTGAAAAAGCACCGATGCATGTGTCTTTTTAGAGCTGGAGCTTGAGTAAGTTGAACATTGTTTGAATGTAGTCTCAGCCTCAACCCACGTTCTGATGCAAATTGCACACAAAACTGGGAAGCAACTGGGAAGCAAAAATGACTGTGTGAAGTGTGAACTGTTCAGTGAAACATATTGTGATGTACATATACATGTGTAATATATGTAATATATAACAAAAAAAAAGTAGAGGACTTGGGTGCTAAATGATTGGAGATCCAGTTTAATTAAAAGAAGATCCAGACATTTTGATTTAAGAGGTCATGACATTTGATTTTTGTTATTATTATTATTATAATATGAATTGAGGTTTACTTACAGATGTGGCAATTAAGGTTTTTCCTGCAATTCGCCATGCGTGATCACGGAGCTGTATAATGTTAATAAAGTTTTTGCACAAAAAAGCAAAATAAATATGTGGAAAAATTATTATTTTCAACCCCCTGCTTATAAAATGAGCTGTTTTTAAGGGGCGTGTCCTTAAAGGCTTGTTAGCAGTTAGCCACTGTTATTATTGGCTAACGTCATTGCATAGGAAACAGTATCAACGCCCCTTCGCTATTTCATGTGAGCGTTTTGACCACATGATCACAATAAAACAGTCATTTCCAGACAAAGCATTGTGAAATCATTTACTTACAGTTTGTGATGCAGCTGCAGTCAGATCTAGTACCACTTTATCTTTCAACAAATGTTTTTTTGTGAACTCTCCATGACACTGCCTCAATTATAAAATCCTTCTGATATCTGTACAAAGACATGAACAAGCTGTTTAAATCAAACCTGTCAAAGCAAACGTTCTTTCACTCCAATTGTCCTATTGACGACTGACTCAAGCACGTGGACTGTCAGAAAGTGACGCATCTGTATACTGTATCCAGTGTAGACAAGATAGCAGTGTTGATTTTAATTCCTATTTGCTTATGATGCGACACTCGCATTCAGCGTAATCAAGCGCTAGCCGTTAAGCACTGAACGCCAGTGTCTGTAAGATGAAATCTCAGCAAAAGTAGTAGATCATCCAGGTATTTTTTGGCTACATGAATTCACTTTATTCTTCAACGTGGACGTAAGCCTATGGGTGAGACTTCCTGTTCATAAGCCGCTATAGGAAAATAACGAGAAGAATAACAACGTGCAGTAAACAGTAAAACTGTTTGCACTACAAACCAGTATGTTCATAATTAGGATAATGCATTAAAATAACATGGTGAGACACGCAAATTTGCAATATCTGTTTTGTACAGCTAAAAATAGCTGGACGCGAATGAGACCAGAAGCCAGGTCCATAAAATTTACAAACGGCCCTACTACTGTATATAGTTAGGAAGCAGGCATGATTCAGATAAATCTGCCCCTAAATGGCCCTGAGAATATGTGTGGTCTCAGTTTGTTTACATTTAATGAAAACTGCATAACAACAAACATTTCAATATGCAACAGCTTGATTCGCCAAAGTGTTATTTTGCCATTTTCTTTTGATAAAATAGTGTCTAGTGTTGGCATATGCAGACTACTATATATAGCTTTATATATGCGTTTATGTATATGTGGGTGTTTGTTTGTTTGCATGCACACGTGCGTGTATTGTGAAACGGCTGTCACACTTATTTTTTTGCGTGGGAATCAGAGAGCAACCATCACGATGCTGCCACTCACACTTCTCCAATCACTGCGTGAGTTTCATCTCCTCCACTCCTTGCGAGTGTTGCACGACCAGCCATCCCCGGGCCCCCTCCTTCACATTCCTTTCAGAGAAAAAATAAAAACGACAGAGCAGATGCTGATCACCCCTTCTCTCCACATGCGTGCGTGTGACGTCAGAACCCGCCTGCCTGTCTCTGATTGTCTCGGAGGCATTCATTGCAATGTGTTCATCTCTGCAGGGTTCACTGGTGTGGGTGTGAGACTACAACATCCTTTTTGTAACACCCATTTTAAGGCGGTTTAATCAGAGCCAATTGTTTATTTCTTACCTCACGTCATTCTCTTTTCTCTCCGTCTCTATACTCTGATTTCTAGCGTGAATGTTTTGGAGACATTCACTGGAGGTGTTAAATGTCCTTGCCAAAGACATTTCAGAGCTTTCATTTTGGTAGTGCAGTAATACATCAACACATATAGCGGAAAAATTGACACACACATATATGAAGAGAGTGCATTGTGCTATAGCAAGCCAATGTTTTCCGATAATTCATTCCTCCGCATGCCCCTCCTCTTTGCTGAAGTTGCTATGTGACAGAACAATGAACTAGAACACCTAGTGAACAGTGCTCAGGTTGCTGACTTCTATTATTGAATTTGTATCTTCATAGAGACACTGTTAGGTGTGGAGTGGGGGCCGCTCATTTTATTTATGTGTGTCAGTGCTGAATATATTACATTGGTTTTGAATAATGTATCCATGAGGTGCATGTGTTCTCCACCTAACTTTCCATTGTCCACCGTCTTCATTTCTCAAGTCTTTTTCAGTCTTGTAGAGTCTAGATAGATGGATGGTCAATCAAAATCAATCAATCAACCAATATCTATCTATCTATTTATAACACTGTAACATTTAACAATAAGGTTCCATTTATTAACTATATTTAATGCATCAACTAACATTAACTAACAATGAACAATACATTTGTTACAGTATTTGGGGCCCAAGCACCAAAGTTGTGATGGCACCTATTGAATCCGTTGGCATTCCTATTATTATTATTCTTCTTCCGCTCTGGAAGTCTATGGCAGCCCACACAACCGCTTGTGGGAAAGTTATGAAATTTGGCACACAGATAGAGGACAGTCTCAACATTAACCATAGCAAGTTTGGAGTCTCTAACTCAAACTCTCTAGCATCCTGGATGGTTTGTCTGATTTTCACCAAAATTGGCTCAGATCATCTATTGACCATGCTGGCAAAAAGTTATGGAATTCAAGTTGATCAATGTATTCTTTGGGTCATGTGAGAACATAGATACAGATTTTGCCATCATCATCCAAACTTCCTGTCTGCCATTTTGATGTCCACCTCCTTTTTCAAACTCCTCCTAGACTGTTCGTCCGATTTTCACCAAATTTGACTTTGATTGGCAAAAAGGTATGGATTTTGCGTATATATACGAAACGTTTATTGTTTAAAGCATCAACAAATTTGCTGGAATGATCTCAAACTGTGTCTGAGACTGTATGTATGCAAAGCTTTGACACTGACTCCAAACTCCACGCCACATCAATTTAGTAACAGTGCCACCTACTGGCCATTTCATTTAAAAAATACAATTTAAATACTTTTTAATCTCAAACGCTCGTCTTGTGTTGCTCTCCCTGATCTCTGTGTATTCCGGCTCAAGACAGTTAGGGTATGTTGAAAAACTTCGAACGTATTTTCTACCTCAACTTCAAAAATCACTGCTTCCTACATCACTGCAGAAGTACCGACCTAGTCTTTGCAAAGTGAACATGCAAAGAAGATCAAACACCCTTAACAAAAAAGGTAAAACAGCGATAAAGGGCGATTTTGAAGTTGAGGGAGAACATGAGATTGGAGTTTTTCGACATACCCTAACTGTCATGAACCGGAACAAAACAGTCCAGGCACAGTAAGATAAGACAAGTATTAGTAAATATTGGAATCAACATTAACTACGATTAATAAATGCTTTAGAAGTATTTTTATTCATTGTTAGTTTATGTTAATTAATGTAGTTAACCAATGTTAAAAAATGGATTCTTATTGTAAAGTGTTACCAGATAGCCTGTACTTGTAACTTGTTCTTACATTTAAAGTCTGTCTTTGTTTACACTGTTAAAAACTGGTAAATGTACAGGTAATTTTCTAAAATTATCCATTAATTTTATAGAAATTTCTGTAATTTTGAATACAGGTAAAATATTTTTTAAGATGCAAGTAAAAAAATTGCATTTTAGGTCATTTAATTCTACAGACAGATAGGCAGACAAATAGTCTGTACTTATAACTTTTATACTGGCATAAATTCGGATCACAGAGTCTGTATTTTGAGTTATTTTCCTAGATTCCTTCATCTTGTGAGTGTACGTGATTTTTCAAAAGCACTATTCTTGTCTTCAGGGGTAAAACTTTTTAATGAGGAACAAATTACTGAGTGCTTCATTAGTGGCTTATGTAAAATTTTGTCTTTTCGAGGTATTGCTGAACTTTTAATACCAGGGGATGGGTCGGTTTTTTTAGTTACTTCCCAAAGATGGAAGGAAGATAGAGGCTAGCAGTTAAAGAGGAAATAAGCTCAAGAAGAATCAGAGCTGGAGGTAGAAAGGTCAAGACGTCAGTAGATGAATAGACAGAGTGAGAGCAAAAGCTAAACCCGGGAATACGATGACGAGAAGCAGGATAGTTAGGCAAGCTACTGTATAGAGTGAGCTGTAAAATTTTGCTTAACCTTTTTTACTTTCTTCCCCACCATCCATCTTTCCTCACCATTCCACCTACAGTTGCAGCACCCACACCTGCTGTGCCTCGCTTTCACACCGCTCACCTTCTTTATTCATTTCTCTGGCCTGAACGCATCACACATGCATCCGTTTGTCTGCTTAAAAACCCAATCTAACAACGTCACTGGTTTACATTGTTTGCATACATGCTATTTTCAATGTGAGACATCACACTGACTTCCACAAACCTTCTTTATGCATCATATGTTCGTACATGAGAACGCAGTTGGTAGTTTGCAGTTGCTGAATCGATACCTTTCTTACTCCCACTGCGTGGTAAAAATACACGTGTACATGCTCTGATTTGCCCACGAGGCTTAACCACAGTCCCTCTGCAACACCCACTCAATTGTGTTGCTGCTCGTGCCAACTTGTGCCAGCCCAATCTTCACTCCAAATGGAGGCGTTTTGCTATCATCACGGTCAATACAGTAGCCCAATGCATAGTGAGTTATTTGCAGGCAGCCTGTTTCTAACTTAGATGCACCAAAAATGGTAATACAGTGAGATGAATTTCTGATTGTAAAAAAAGTTTTGCTTTCAGGTTAGGCTGAAAGTTACTAAAAACTGTGAGAAAAAACAAAAATATGACTAGGTATTTTCTGAGATACAAGTGTCATAACATTACAAATGTAACTAATCAGGGTTTAACAATAAAACATGGCCCCAAAAATGTTGCCCTTATTGATTTCATGCACATTTTTACTTATGCAAATGTTTAGAAAGGCTTAAACAAGCATTTCCATTCAGGTTTATTCAAGACAAATGTGAAATTTGCATTAAAGGTGACAAATCATGAAAATCAGACTTTTTGCCATGGTAGATTCCCGGTGCATCTACCAACCCAGAAACCATAAAAACGAAACCATGCGACAACAGTGTACAAGTTCTAAGACCATGGCAAAATTTTGAGCAATGCAAGCTAACTATTTTGTCATTGGTTGCACAGATAGGCACAGAACACTACTTACTAACATTGATTGCTTGGCTTATCGATTTATTTAAACACCGATCTAATATAAACATACCATTTCTTTCCCAGCTGTTTACCTTCACAGACATAACCAACTGTTTTTGTAACTCCTGTGTGTTTTTAACATAAACTTGTGTATTTGACAGTTTAAGTGCAATAAAACATGAAAGAGAACTTAGTACTTGCCTTCTGTGTGTGTTTGTTTTGGATGTATGCACTCAGAAAACTGTATAGGAGAATTTCAAACTAATATGGCTTTAAAACATCATTTTAGTGCGGTAGACCTGATAATCAAAACCAAACAGATGTTTTTTTAGCACAGTATCTGAGTTACGAGCTGTAAAGGCACAGCCCTATTCTGGAAAAAGGGACGGGGAGCAGCTCATTTGCATTTAAAGAGACATGCACGAGAAAGCGCGTTTCTGCTTTCACTCAAAATAGGCATTTTCAAAATATATAAAAAATGATCTGTGGAGTGTTTTGAGCTGAAACTTCACAGACACGTTCTCGGGACACCTGAGACTTATATTACTTCTTGTAAAAATGTGCATAATAGGTTTCCTTTAAAATACTTTTATGGAAACCCATAATTTGTATGCTCTCTGACTTTATACGGTCTTCTGCTTTATGGCTGAAATGCTGCTGCTCCTTAATGCTTCCACTTTCCAATAATACCACTTACAGTTGCCCGTAGAATATCTAGCACGGATGAAATTTCACAAACTGGCTTATTGGAAAGGTGGAATCCCAGTACCATGCTTAAATTCACTTAGCTCTTCAGAAGAGCTTGTTTTTTTTCCACAAATATTTGTAAAAGCAGACTGCATGGTTTTATATACCTGTGGTAATGGGTTTGGCTGAAAACCTTGAATTCAATAAATAAGAGCTGTGTTTCAATTTTGTTCAGATTGTGCATATTATGAAAAAATATATATTTTTTTCATTGTGGTGTAGCCAAATGTTCTCTACTCGCTGGCCATTAATAGCTGTGTTTTATTGTACCAGGGCTTTTTTTAATATGGCACAAACAATGGATAATGTTTAGTTTGGCACATACATTGTGTTTTGGGTTTTAAAATATGTGATTTTGCTCTTTTATTGTCATTCCATCTCGAATATCCTATTACATTTTTTCACGCTTGTGTTATGGTTGTTTCTCTCCATAAAGTGTGGGATGCATAGATGTGTGTGTAGGCATATGTATTCTTGCTTGTGTGTGTATGTGTGTGAAGACACACCTGTAGAACCGCAGTGGTCATTTTTTTTATCACGGGCAGTCACACCTCTTTTGCAGCCCTGCTAATCGTCCGCCAAGTGAGGGGCCATAAACCATGCCAGAAACACACACATACACACCCCACTGAAATAACAGGTGTGTGTGTTTGTTTGTGTGTGTGCGCCATGATATCTGCAATATAGCAGCCAGATTCCCCGTGACAAAATGGGCTCGAGTCCGATACGACTGTGTCCTGCTGTCTGTAATTGCATGCGGCTTGTGGTAAATGTTTAGGATGCCAGCCAATTTCATGAGCAAGTGTGACTGAGGGAAATTATGCAATAGCACTGTCTGTAGAAAAGAGTTGGATGCTGGTGTTTCGTAAATTTTGACAGATTATTAAATAATTCAGAGGTTGTATGTGCCGATCTCTCTTGAAAGTAGCATCATTTCAACACAGTGTGATGCAAATGATGTTCATTTCAATCTCATAATGATTTAAGAGACATGCACACATTTTAACCCCAAAAATGATGTATTTACATATAAGTTCAGGTATTATTTAATTACCATTACATCTCGGATTGCAATGGTGTGACATAATTCAGAACAGAGCTTTAAAGATTTTTTTTTTGTCATTTAATAATGACGAACTGCGAATGAGTTGCTGAAAATATCTCTGCTGAAATATGTGTGTGTGTGTGTGTGTGTGTCCATGTCTGTGCCAGTGCCAGTGCCATCTAGGCCCCAGGTAACAAATGACTTCCTGTGGTAATTGCTCTAATGAAGCAGGGAGGAGAGCTGTGGAATTCTTAATAGGTGTGCGCAGAGTGTAAGTGTTCACAAAATTAGGTGCAGAGGAGAGCAAGACAATAGGTGAGATGGAGTGAGATGGGAAGATAGATGTCTGGGGAGCTAGCCATGGAAAGAGTGTCCCGTTTGTCTGTTTTCTCTTGTATCTTGCCAGGGTTTTGAGCCCTAACAAATTGTCAGAGCCGTGTTATAATCCCTGTGCTTAAATTCTTGTTTTCACTGAGACTGGGATGGCTGTATGTTGTGTGTCAGCACTATTGTCAATAGGATGCAGGCGTGTGATGCACCTGTTTGTTTTAGAGGGGAACCAGTGGCAGGAATAAAATCATTTTAGTAACGTGGTAGTTTGTTTGTATGTGTAAGATGTTATTCCAGGTGTAGTTTTAGCAAACAAAGAGACTCAGATTGAAATCCTGGTTGAGAAAATATTATATTATATTATATTATATTACTGTATTGCTGTAAACACCTAAATCAAAGATTTAAAAAAGCATTTGGGCAAATCCAGGTAATTTACCATAGAAATGTAATTTTTTTTAACGTTTACAACTGTTATAGCGCCAGCTGTGATCCGATCCCCTTTAAAATCGCATGTGCTCAGTAGATTTTGTGAAGTTTTGAGTTTTCCTTTAAGCTTTATAGGATTTTGGGTAAATTTGGACAGGCCCCTTGTTTAAACGACCCCATTATAGCTTCTCAAAGGGTAAATTTCAACATTGTTTTGATAATTATTGGCCTAGAGAAACCAGAGAAACCAGATTCTCATGCCGGTGTGTCGTTGAAATCTTGTATTTTACTCGTAGCTGAAAGATAACATGTCGTCATTTACAGCACAATAAAGACTTTATAGATGGAATAAAATGTATACAAACCTTAATTTCACCAAAGAAGTCCACTAAATCGGTGGCGCTGAGGACTCACTCTCTCCTGAGGAGAATGAAAAGCCCGCACTCCGACTGTTACCAAAACAGCTGGGTTAAAGTGCCCGTGCTGGGTTATTTCGTCATAGGGAGGGGGAGGGGTGTATAGTTTCAGCGTTCAATGAGATTGACCTGGCCACTAACCCAACAGCTGGGTTACACAAAAAACTTCCCAGCACTGCAAAAATAACCCAACATAATGACCCAAAAGGCATAACACAGCAACTGGGTTAAAAAAAACAATGCAGTGTTTTTTAGAGTGTACTTCAGTGTTTTTTCCAGACTGAGCGTAAAACCTTGGCCTATTTCGCAAAAGTAGGTTTTTTACATCTTCTCAATCATTTAACAAATGATTTGAATGACAGCAGTGGTTTTAGAAACTTGTGACATACAATTGTTTATGCCCTTGAAAAATAAATCACCCCCCCAGTGCCCGATTTCTTTCAAATCTCTCTCAGACCTTTGGGGCCCACCAAGTTTCGTTCCGATCTGCCTCCGTAAACCTTGTCTAACAGGTGCTCAAAATTCGTCGGCCAATGAGATACACAAATATCCTTGTAGACCCTTGTGGCACTTCAGACCAAGGACGTGCACACCAATTTTCATGTTGATAGGACAAATGGTTGCATAGTTATAGCCATTTTTATGTTTTTTTTCCCTCTTATAGCACCACCAAGTGACCAAGCTCCGCAATTTTTTTCTTGTGACCTCAGATTGAGCTTTTACATAAGTGGTCAGAGTTTGGCGGAGATATCTCATTCCGTTCAGGAGTTATAGCCACTTGCCTAAAAGGTGCCCTGCCCCTTTTGAACGTTCTGTTGTTCCTTTGCGAGGGTGGGTCGAAAGTTTAGCTAATCTTGATAATTATTGATATTCACTCTCCAGAGAATCTTTCTGCACCGAACGGGCGAAAAACCTAGAACTAGTTTGCAAAAGTAGGTTTTAGAAAAATGTGAAATACCTACATGCTTGAACCCCTAATGATTAGTTGTAATAGTAGTTTGTTTTAACTAATTATAAAAAATAAAGAAGATGAAAATATATGTCTGTTGTAAATTACAGTTGTAATATAAAAAAATGAATATTTGATAATTATGATAATGAAATATGCATGCCTTAGTGAATCAGACTACACAGTTATTTAACTGATTTGATTTGACATGATTTGACATTAATTCTACAGTCAGTATAATTAATTAATAGATTTTCATCAACTCACGAACCCCAGTCTGGAAAACCACCCTATATTATATTATATTTGAATAAAGAAATGTACGTTTCTTAATTATAATAAAATATTTATATTTAATTTTGTATTAAAAAAATATTTACTTTAATAAAGAAATATATATGTATTGTAGATTTATTTTTATACACCAAGCAAAATTGCATTTTCATGATTAATTCATTGTTTTGAATTTCACTGGGAATTACCAAATTTACACATTTCTGATTGCTGAGCTTTAGCCAAACATTTTTTTAAACTGTGATAATCATGCAACTTCATTATCAGAGATATAAATATATGTGCATGACCTTTCAAGATATTTGCAATAGCATAGATGCCACATGAGATAAGTACATTGTGCTGCAGCTCCTTATCAGCACAGAGAGAACCCTGGGTGAGAACACACTTGTATTAATGTAGTGGGTCGGAATGTCTCTAAAGTGATATTCTTCCACCTACACACATTCACACCTTCATCAGAACAGCAATCTCTCCCCCCATGGCCATGCTGCTTAGCCATGCCTGAGCAAATGTATCGGTGTGAGTGGGTGTTTTTCTGGATTACCCTGAAGGATGAAGAGAAAGAGAGAGAGAGTAGAATTGAGAGAACACCCAGGAAGAGGTCCAAGGCTTCTTTGTACGTTTTTGAGCATTGGTACGCAAGTGATCAAAAATAGCTCACTAAGTAAGGAGCATCTGACTCATTTTGTGTGCAGTAAAATCTCCTCACACCTCCGTGCTGTATCAGATGGCCAACCTGATGCTGCACGCATATCCATATCATCTTACGAAACACGGTTTATAGTGAAGATGTTATGTTTTTTCTGCTTACTCCATGTTATCTATCCATGTTTGTGTCCTGCCTTGTTGTTGAGGCAGTGCTGTCTGTTGTGAATGAGTGTTGGCGAGAACAGTGGAGCGATTCGTCATGGTGTGGACAGTGGGCTCTGGGGACTGAAGGGCATAAGGGCTAAACACAGGGGAGTAATAAAGCTACACCTCTACAAATATGGCTGTCTGACAGCATGCATTCAAGTGCACTTCTTTTACAGCACTTCTGTGGTTTTACTTTGACGCTATAGCTTGTTTCCAAAATCCAAAACTTCATATCACCATAGACTTCTGATGCAAAAGCTGTTTCAAAATGTTGGTACCATATTGGTTATTGTCCAATATTATAACAGATAATAATATATATAAAAAAAATCCAGAAGATCTGGCCAAGGTAAGTGCTCTCTGCGTGTTCATGAGCACTGAACGGTTGCTGACGCTAAAAAACGAAATTCCATGACACAAAAAGAGAATTATTTATAAACGTATAGTGGATTTGGGCTGTGAGAAACACCACAAGCGGATTGACACAAACAGTGAAACGGTTGGAGTTACCATATCACTAGAATATTGGGGTGTATGCTATATGTAGTTTGTGATAATATCATAATTGTTTTTTTAACAACGTGCAAGTTGCCATATTTGAATATATTACAAGAAAAAAATGAAACCTACAGAGTGCACACATACATTACGTGATGAAGTCTAGTAAGTTAGGTTAAACTACTGTACGTACGCATTTACAGTAGAGTGCGTTCTTTTACTGCATGATTCAGTCTATTAAAATGTATTTAGAATGACCACCAAATTTAATATATGGGGGCAGAAAATGTATACATTTATATCATTTCATACAGTTAATCAATATTACATGAAGAGTGCCGTTTTTCTCCAAAAATTAGCTTGATTACAAATGTGATATTGAACAGCTCAATAAACAAGTTATATTGAGTAATTGGACAAAAATCCCCCTGCACAAACAAATTAAATCTATTACGTCTGTTGCTAATAAAGTGAAAATGAATAGTAAGTGTCGATTACGCCATTGAATTAAGATCTGCTCATGTTGCATCGTAATTTAATCACAGGCGATCAGATGAGTCATCACTGCAACTTCAGTTTTGTTGAGCTCACGCAAATATTGAATTCTCCCATCATAAACAAAGCGCAGATGTACGTACAATGTTAGTAAGAGATTCATTTCACAGTGCAGACACATAGACTGTAAAAAATATGGATGTAGTGTCCGTGACGTCAACTGTAGGTTTCTGAAGGGCATTTTTGAAGCTCTTAGTGGGCGAGAGTCGGCCGTCGCCATCTTGGAATCGCGTCACTGCCTGTCACTCCCGGATAATCGAAAATGGGCAAATAGGCGGGAAGTGGGTGGAGCTGGTTGCTGAAACCACGCCCGCCTAGTGCAACGGTGGTGACAGCAGCGGCAATCCACCTGTCACTCAAGTGGCCACGCCCTAAATTATGCAGAACCTTAAGGCTTAATATAAATTATACGGATGAGTTAGAAAAAAATTCAACCCCCTCACAGTTGACATGAAGGGCAAAATTAGCTATATAGACCAAAACCACTGTTTGAACCAGGCTGTAAACATATTTTTTTCTGCTGTGAAGTTGGGCATTTTAACATGGGGAGTCTATGGGATTGAGCGTCCCAGTCTCTAGCGGCCAGTCAATGAATTGCAGTTTTAGTCACTTCCGTGTTGGCTTCAAGAGGGAGACCGGGGGTGCTTCTCATTTCTTATTTGTGCATCCTCGTTTCCTTTCCTCGCTTCCTTTCCTCGTGTCTTAGCTCCACCTCTTCAGGATGCGAGGGAAGGACACAGGGAAAAGACGCGAGGACGGAGGAATGGAAGCAAGTGAAATGATATATCCTCGCTCCCTTTAACGTCACTTCAAAGCGTCGTCAAGTAATGATGACTCTACACCGCTGGATTTAGCTTGCATATGGGGATTCTTGAAGATAATTATTATTTATATTGTAACCGTTTCAACCTCCACAAAAGACCACATT
>JAHKKF010514702.1:0-12516 GCA_019740295.1 Labeo calbasu
GGGTTCATGAATCATTTTGCAAATTGAATGATTCAAATCAAATGATTTGTGATACACAATACGAAGTCCCGATCTAAATCAAATAATTCGCAATATGCAAAGTTCCGATCTAAAGTATTTGCGATTCACACTCCGAGTCATTATTCAGATCGGGACTTCAGAGCGTTGATTGCGAATCATTTGATTTAAATCAGAACTTTGGAGCGGGTTCGTGAATCTTTTGCTTTAGATTGGATCTTCGTATATCGCGAATCATTTGACTTAGATCGGAACGTCACGTTTTGCGAATCATTTGTTTCACATCAGGACTTCACAAGTCATTTGATTTAGATCAGAACGGGTTCATGAGTCATTTTGTGAATTGAATGATTTAAATCAAATGATTTGTGATGCGCATCTAAATTAATAAAAAGTTCCGATCTAAATTATTCGCGATTCACACCCCGAGTTATTACTAAGATCGGGACTTCAGAGCGTGGATTGCGAATCATCAATCATTTTATTCAAATCAGAACTTAACTGTCGGGTTATATATATATTTTTTTTTTCAAATTTTTTTTATTTTATTTTTTCGTTAAACAGTTGTTATAAAAACAAAACAAAGAAATAAGAAAGTATACTCAAATACAAATCCCTTAAGAAAATTAACCATGGTTTTACTATAGTAAAAGTGTAGTATACTTTGTGATACTTTAGTAGTAATACTTTGCGTGTGCTGCACTTTATTTTTGCCATTTTTTTTTTATAAGTAGATTTTTATTTATCTATTTATCTTTTTTTTTTTTTTAGAATTTGAAATAAAAGACATAAGTGTGATCTCTGAAATCCTTGAAAATTAAAAAAAAAAAAAAAAAAGGTAGTCAAGGTAGTGCTTGAAAAGTCCTTGAAAGTCCTGGAATTTCATTTTACGGTATCTGTACAAACTCCGTATTCAAGGCAATTTTGAATCATTATTTGTTTAGCAGAAATGGGTCAATAAATTGCTGGGTTTGTAACATAATTGGCCTATATTTTGTGAGTGTAACACCCCAGTAAGCATGGATGTCATTTCATATACTTATGTTGCAGCACATTCTGTGTGTGACTGTGAAGGACAGATGAAAGCTATTCTACCCATCTTAAAAAAAGATAAGAAATACTTTTAAGTGCAGTCGTTTTGCATCATTGTGAACGGCTAAATATTTCATGGTTGTCTCTTTTTCTTGTATTAGCATTCATTTGTAATTATATATGCATGCATCTTGTTTTGTGGTTTACAATGGCTGTGTACAAGAATGAGCTACTTTTGGGAATGTGTGTGTGTTCTTTTTTTTTTTTTACATAGAGTTCATGATACTGTGGTTAGCTGTTTCCTTTTTTAACCTCATCAAAGATGATCAAACATTTTTAAGCTTTAGATAACACATTTATTTTCCTTTTACATATTATGTAACAGAAAGCAGGAGTATTAAATAATCTGTATTCAGCCCACCTCCACCCACCTGTCTTACCTTTATCTGCCCCTCCAGGCTCTGTGTAAAATAACACGCCAATCTGCGGGGGCCTTCCAGAGTGTGATTGACAAGGTGGGATTACCCAGCATCCTCAGTTGTCTGGTGTCAGGAATAAGCCGTGTCCAGCAACACATGCTCACTATGTTCGCTGCCATGTTGGCATCAGGAGCACATTCCCACAGACTGGTACAGGACCGGGTACGTACAATACATACAAACATGCAAAAAATAAAAAAGAAGTTTTCTGAATTATGGATAAGTGCCACCTTAGAGTGTAATTATTTATACATCTTAAATAGCAGAATTTGATTATGCAAACATAGTTGTATTTTCTGCTTTCTTAAAAATGTAAATAAATAAAACATTTCAGAAGTACACATCTACAGTATATAAACATTTTCAAATGGACTGTACTTGCACAAGTATATTTATATTTATTCTCAGGATGCCAGTGTCCAGACCAAACATTCCCCAAAACATTTATAGCAGGTTTTCTAAAGTATTCATGTAAACCAAGTGTGTACAATCTTAATAAATAATTCTATAGTTTATCGGTCTTGGCAATGTTGAGGATGAGGTATTGGGATTTGGCATGGCTGCATAATTTATAGTTATCAGAAATATACAAACATGTTTTTATATATTTAATTATTAATAAAGTGGTGGTGTGAAAGAAACATGCACCTTAATGATTGATGTGTTTATTCTCTCTCATGTTTATGATAGTGTTCGGTTTTTGTTTTTTTTGCATTCAGAAAACATTCACACTCTCACCTTTCACTTTTAATAAGAGTGTTAAAAATAGTTGAGAAGCATATCAGTAGGGAAACAGGAAAGGACGAGTGTGCTGTGTTGCCTACAATTCAGTTGCACACAGCAATTCTAGCATGTGAAGTCCTAGGTGAGATTTCTTTGAGTTAAGTTTGGAGCAGGGGAGCATCCGTGCAATTGCCCTGAGAACATGGTGTTTTGTACTTCCTATACAAAGAAACCCAAAGGACACTGCTCAGATTTTACACACCTTGTTGCATTCTGAGTGCGTTTATGACAGCACTTACGCTTGCACCGCTCTCTGCCACTTTCTCTGTTTTTCTGTTGCTGACTATTAGTTCTCTGCACTTTTTCTCACTCCCTTTTTCTTTTCATTCTTGCAGTATTTCTCTCCCTTATCCTGTTTTCATAGTTCTCTCTCTTTTTAATTATTTTCATTAGGAAAATAAATAAATTGATTTAAAAAATCAACAGTGCTATTAATAGACCATTTTAGAGACGTTGTCTTATCGATTCATGTTATTTAATTTCTGTACAAAAATTCACACCGTAATGGTTGGTTGAAGGCAACTGTAACATTATAAATAAAATACCCCACTGTATGTCAAATAAGAGTATGCTTCAAAGTAATACTGTCACTACTTCAATACTAATATACTGCAATATAAATGCTAATATAAAGCAAAAGTCTTAGGGAGACCAACATTATGTTGGAATGGTAGGATAATTACGTAAATATGTTTTACTAAAATGTAGGCTTGTTGAGGTCTTTAACAAGATGAAATTATTTAGTTTTGCAAACATAACATTTTAAAGCAATTTCACCCAAAATTAATATTTTGTCATCAACTCACCCTCATGTTGTCTAAACCTGTATGACTGTGAAATACTAATTTCTAAATGTATTTATTCATTGATGTTTCCTAATCACTTGTTTCAATATAATGAGTAAATGAGTACTAGGGGTTCCAAGCTTCAAAATGGAAAAAGTATAAGTCAGTGGTTCTGTGTTTGTGCATTAACCTTTAGATGTATGAATGTTTTGCCAATCATTATTACATATACAGGTCTTTAGTGAACCGGACCTATATATGCAGCACGGATGGATCTCTAACTTCTGCAACAGAAAAAAACTCTCTTGATATTTTAAGAACAATTACAGAAGAATAAAATAAAGCATATTTTGTTACCTTTTGTTAACGTCGCCATCATCCTCAGAGCGCTGTTCCACAGTACATTCAGCATCTGGTTCATATTCACGATCTCAACCATATTCCGCTGGCAGCTTATTCACCACATCCACCATCAAACAACAGTGACATTTATATTTTATTGCGTACAGTAGTTGCAGATGATATTATTTTGTTTTATGCCTGCGATAATTATAAGTGAAACATCACGTCATTATTGTTCATCAAACACTGCCACCTCAAGGAATAAATGTGAATTACGCGTATCTGTAACGGAGTGTAGGAGACTGGAAGCGGGCGGATCCAAATGTAAAGCCTTATTTCTAAACAAAGACATTGTCAAAAACAGGCAGGGTCAGACATCAGCAAACGGGTATGTTAGAGCAAGACACAAGAGTAATCCGTAAGGCAGGCGAGGGTCGATCAGCGGCGAACGTAATCTAGGGCCCTAGGCAAAAGAGTAATCCGAAAAATGTGCGAGAGATCCACAGGGCAGGCGAGGGTCGATCAGCGGCGAACGTAATCTAGGGCCCTAGGCAAAAGAGTAATCCGAAAAATGTGCGAGAGATCCACAGGGCAGGCACCAAAACAGACAAAACGAGAAGACTAGGCGAGAATACACTAGGCTGTTATTCCAGGGTATATACAGGAATCATGAATTAAATTTAATACCTTTTTAAGACCTTACATTTTAAGACCTCATCGCCACTTCAAGTTTTAACTGGTTACATAGGCAACACTTTGACTTACATTTACTATATATTGGTTGTAAGATGGCACAACTAAACAGTCTTAATTCGTGACAAACAATTTAGCTCTCCACACCAGACGTGAGTCACAGCCATTCAGAAGCGCAGAATTGCACTGCACTCTTAACGAAATAGAATTTTATACTCTTTTTCATAAATAATAAACCTTTTTAACATTGTTAAAACTAAATATTGAATGACTGACACCATTTTTGTCATGGAAAACACTTGTTGGTTCGCAGTTTTAACATATGTTTGCTTACATTTATTTTCAAGATCTGAGGTAAACTATCTGTTGTTGCTTTCAGCATGGCTATAAATGTCACGCAAAATGATATTCAAACTCAATGGATTTTTAACACTGAATAAAGCACATACTCAGTACCTGAGATTATAACCGTCATAGTTTGTGTTGTTGTTCCAGCCGCGACGTTGCAGAAATAGAAACTGTTTCTAAAATAGAAATTTTGTGTGTCACCATTATGGCTACTTAGGACAGAAACTCCTTTTATCGCATGTCCTGGCGTCTTGCAATAGGACACAGTGTTATATCGTAAGATGTGCTCCCTTTACACAGAGTGCACATGATCGCGAAATCGAAAGTAAAAGTGCTTAACAGCAAGAACAGCAAGCTCTTATTCAAAGGCGAATTTGAATAAATTGTAACTGTTGCTGTCATGACAGATCTATTTCAGAACCAGCCGCTATCAAAATAATGTGGCCCGCGGGCCGACCACTGCTGTATATAATGAATAGATTGAGAAATACTAAGAAAGTTGATGTCAAACTAAAAAAAAAACAAAAAACAAGGAGGGAGAGAGTGGTGAATGACCGTGAAGCATCTTATGTAATGAACAGACTGCCATTATTCATTGAAAATCTTGGCATCTTTATAAGTATGTAAGAGAAGTAGTTATGTCTGATTTCTGAATGAGTTATCCTTTTAAGTTAGTTTTCCAATAGATGTTTCATCCTGTTCACAGAAAAAAAAAAAAAAAAAAATGAATGTGAAATAGGATTTTTTTTTTTTTTTTTTTTTTTTTTTATCTGACTGATCTGGTTCTTGGATTGAAGTCTAATTAATACAGACAAGCCACTAGAGTGAAAGATTATCAGTAGACACATTTTAAAAGTGTTGGTTTCTTCATTAAACAAAGCTACAGTACCATCAATCTTCAGATGACTTGTTACATAAGTGCAAGTGTTTTAAAGGGGCCCCGATTCTCATTCACTTTCATTATATTAAATAAGTGAGGAAGTTGTACAAAAAATTAAAGGATTAGTTCGCTTCCAGAACAAACATTTATAGATAATTTACTCACCCCCTTGTCATCCAAGACGTTCATGTCTTTCTTCAGTCGTCAAGAAATTATGAGGAAAACATTTCAGGAATATTCCCCATATAGTGGACTTCTCTCATGCATGATCGGTCAGTTTCTTAAATATGTTAATATTTATACAATTTTTAACCACAAATGCTCGTCTTGTCTAGCTCTGCGATGCGCATGTGTCCGGTTCAAGACAGTTACGGTAGGTTGAAAAACTCCCATCTCATTTTTTCCTCCAACTTTAAAATTGTTCTACATCGCTGCAGAAAGACCGACCCAGTGTTTCCAAACTGAACATGCAAAGGTCAAATGCCCTTTAAAAAAAATAAAAGGTTAATGTAGGATTATTTTGAAGTTGGAGAAGAAAATGGGATGGGAGTTTTTTGACATTCCCTAACTGTCTTGAACCAGACGCATGCGCATCACAGAGCTAGACAAGATGAGCATCTGTGGTTAAAAAGTGTATAAATATTAATTGATTTAAGAATATGACAGATCGTTTTGCTAGATAAGGCCCTTCTTTCTCAGCTGGGATTGTCTGGAGGCCTTTGAAGCTGCATTTAAACTGCATTTTGGAAGTTCAAACTCTTGAGGGAACTTGAGGGAAACTGAAATGTTTCCCTCAAAAAAAAACATAATTTCTTTACAACTGAAGAAAAAAAAACATGAACATCTTTGATGACAAGGGTGTGAGTACATTATCTGTAAATTTTTGTTCTGGAAGTGAACCACTCATTTTAACCATGATGAAATCTTGTATAGTAGTTACCAGCAACACTGTTGGCATCTATGATTCATGTTTTGTAGCTTTCGACCAACAACCTTGAGATGAAATGCATGTTTGCAATATAATGGGAAAAAACAAAACAAAACAAAACAACAACAACAAAAACTATAGATATGATATAGTAATAGTGATATGTGCATGTGGCTTGCAAAAGAAAGAGCCAGTATGTAGTGTTTCAATACGTTACATTTATTAATTTATGGCATTATAGTCCAATTCTGATAATTTCCTTATGTTTTACCATAACCCTTAAAACAAGGATGCCAGTGAAGCAGCATTTTGGCATTTCAATGTGAAGGAAATGCTGCACAAAGTGCAGTGTGTTTTATTTATTTATATATGTATTTATTTATTTATATATTTATTTATTTTTTTACAAGTTTTGCCAATAAGTTTTTGATTTCTTTGTACATCCTGTGCCATCTCTCTCTGCGTTGCGTTATTGACAGCCTGTATAATTCTTAGTACTGGCAGCACTTCATCGGTCAACAACTTTGAGATCGGACCATTTTTGTTTGTCTCAGCAACTATACAGTGTTCTGAAGCAGCTGCGTTGACAGCCGCTGTGCCTCACTGCCACTCAGCATTCTTTCTTTTGTTAGTAACACCTGCAAAAAGACTGGCAGAAGTCTTTTTTTCCCCCCCTTTCTCTCTCTCTCTAGTCTGTGGTTATTCAATTGTTTCAAATTAATTGAGAAATATGGATTTTTAATTTAATTCATTGCATTGTGTTTATTCATAACTATAGTGATATTGTTTATTTTTTTTTATAATGGAGGTGGAACTAATTTCTTTACAAAAAGCTAAAATGTGTACTGTAATTTCTGTCACTATTGTTCCACACTGTCATTCAAAAGTTTGGGGTCTGAAAGATTTTATTTTATTTTTTTATGTGTGTTTGAGAAGCCTTCGTGTATAAGAAGTATTTATACTCACTACAGCTGCATTCATTTGATTAAAATGAGTGGTAATTTAATTGACAAATAATTTTCGTCTTATTTTTTGTCAGCAACGTTTTTTCATCAAAAACAAAAAACTTGCTTTGAATAAAAAAAAAGTGACGAAAATGCATTGACAGTTTTAAAGGGACAGCAGCCTAATTTAGTTGCTATTGTCTGTGGTTGTGATGTTAATAAAGCAACAAAAGAAAGACAGAAAATCACTCACTGCTCTTGACTGAATCTCTTTAGTAGCTCTAATAAAGATTAATCTAAATGTATTTATAGAAATACGTGTGCTTGAAAGAATGAAGAATGTGGTTATAACAAGTTATAAAGAATGCATAATTTGCCTGTATAACCACTGGTAGTTAATTGAAAAGAAGACCATGTTCTTGTTTCTTTATGAGAAGAAGTTTCATTTAATTTTAATATTAAGTGTGTATCACAGCAGTTAAATCTGTATATCATGATAAAACCTTAATATCAAACCTATACAATAAGTTCGGTCATTTTAGAGAAATGCTTAATAAATGCATTACACTGTAACTAAAACCATTCGATTTTAAAATCCTATGATATTTAGTAGACTAAAACTAAAACAATTCAGATGACTAAAATATGACTAAAACTAAATGGCATTTTAGTCAAAAGACTATGACTAAAACTAAATTTGCTGTCAAAATTAACACTGATTAAAATATAGTAAAAACTGTACATTTCAATTTCAATATATTATAATTATTCATATTTTAAAATTAGACTTTTTTTTTCTGTGATGGCAAAGCTGGATTTTCAGCAGCCATTTTACCAGGCAGTTTCACGTGATCCTTCATAATTCACTTTAATATTTTGGTTTGGTGCTGTAGTTGTGCTACTTAAAATTTTGCTTACTAAAAAGTATAAATGAAAAACATTTCTTTGAAATACAGATCTTCTGTAACATGATAAATGTCTTTATAGTCACTTTGAGCGATTTGAGTTAGTTTCTTAGGGGAACTTGTTACACGTTACATGTACTTACTATTATAATAACAATTAATTATGCATAATTACATGCGATGCGAGTAACTCTAAGCCAAACATGTACTACATGTAGTTATGTATTTAATTAATTTAAAAAAAAAAAAAAAAAGAAAAGAAATGTGGAAATACCACAACAATTATGTCCAGTCTTTATAAGGAATTATCTTTGCAAGCAGTTCTTTCCTCATATTATTCTTTTAAAAAGTTCAACATTTCACAAGTTTCCTAACCTCTTTTTAGAAACTGGCTGAAACTTCTAGAAGAAATGCAGGCCACGCAGCACGTCAACAATGGACGAAACATTGTACGCATTGTGTTGCTCTTTATCGGAGGCAGTAATCAATCGGCAAATGGGCTGTAGAAATTGATTTAAATGCCACTGTGTACTGCCTTCAAGGCTCTCTCAGATTAACAATGCTAATTTTCTTTGACCTGTATTCATTTGCATGTAAATTTCCAATTTGACTCTGAATATTAGGGGGAGAAAAAAAAAAAATCTTTTGACTGCCTAAAACTTACTGGATCACCTCTGGACCAATTATAAACTGCTGTGGATTTCTCTGCTTAATTCCCCTGACGAATAGAAGTCCAGAACGCGGCGTGTTTATTCATACATTGTCTAGCATAGAATTTAAATTTCAATGAAGCGCCGAGCGACTGGGCTAATTGGGTAAGGAAGTGCCGCAATCTCGGAGTGCAGCTTGGAATACTGTTGATGTAATTACGATCCATGCCGAAAGTACAGTAGGTGCGTTTGAAATTAATTAACTCCCCTTCTCGAGCTGCAGTTAATCCTAATGTTTCGGATTGTTTTGCTTTTGACAGCTCCCCCCCAATTATGCTGATAGTGAAAGTTAATCAATTCCTCCTGATTTGCTGCCCACTAAATGCTGTGGAACTCATTAGCTTATTAACCTCTGTTTTATATCAAGTGCATTTTGGGGGGCTTTTCCATCCCCTCCAGCACCTCGCTGTGTAAGTGATAGCACCTGTCAAATTACTGTCAGACAATTGGGGCTTATGCCACACTAAATGTCCAGAGACCTCCCGGTCTTTTTAAATGATGCATGTGCGCTAACAAGACCGCGCTAACGGCTTGAACGCCTCTTTGCAGGACTTTGTTATGAAGATAATCCGCTCTCTGGAGAGTCCGTCTTCAGTCATCCGTGCCAAGGCCTTCCTTGTGCTTCTGCAGGTCCTTATGAACAACAGAGAGATGCTTCTGCTCTGCTGTAACTCCAGGTAAACACTCTACACAATGAAATCCCATCAACCAGCTGTGCAGGATACATCGACAGAGCGCGCGCATTATAGATCCGGTGAAATGCTTCTGTTCCTCAATAGCGCTGAGAGCCAAATATACACGGAACGGTAAACAAAGACACGGGCACAAAGGAAAAAGAGGGATAGATGTTCCTCTTGTGCCCCGTATCCAAGTACAAACACATCATAAACCACACTACCACAATACAATACGTTCCACATATGAATCAGAAAGAGACCGTCAGGGAGATGGAGGTATGGAAACGCATGGGCTAAATCAATATCATATATGTTTCATAAATGATTGGTAGAGAGATGCATGAGAGGAAAGGAAACTCTAGTGGGTCTGTTGCTCCACTGGACAGTAGCTGTTTTGGTTAAAGATTTGTAGGAGTTTCAGTGACTTTTCTGACTGCAGAAGTTTCACAAAAGTCAGCAGAAAGCTCAGTAGATTTCCACACATCATTCATACTAGTTTAAACAGCTCTGTCCCATTGCATGTATGGTTATTAAAGAATTTGGCAAATTTATTTAATGCTCTTTCAGTTACCAGTTAAGAAGTGAAGCTTTAACACATTACGCTCTAACTTTGGAGTGCATCAGATCAAGGGAATATCTTTGTGTCTTTTTTTTATTATTTTTTACCGCTAAAAGGTTCGTAGTGGAATGTTAAGAATACATATCACTACTCTTAAGTCAAGTTAAGTTTATTACTATAGTGCTTTATACAGTATGGATCATGTCAAAGAAGCTTTGCAGTGAATTTGTCCTTTGTGTCAGTATGTCATAAATAGAACAAGGCGGCAGTTTATTTGCGAAGATTTGTTACTCCAGCCGTGCTGCATCCAGAATCGCTGTTTATAAAAGGTTTTATTGGCCGATCGTGTCCGGTGCAGGCAAGGTGTAAATCCATACATTTTCTGCCAAGTGGTTTTACTTAATATTCCCTACCTGGCAACCTCTACATAATGGAAAAAAACACGGATGAGCTGAAAAAACAAGCAAACATGTATTATGGAGTTTAGTGATCTCTACTGAGATATTCTGCTCATATAAAAGTGCAGTTCAGCCATTTTTATTTTATTTGTGCTGTTTGCTGGGAATCTGCAAGCAAACCATGCAAGTTGACATTCTCTTGATTTGTGCTTAAGTGCAATAAAATATTTTTTGAGTAAAATAATTATAATAAATAACTATTTAAAGGGCTTTTTGATTGTAATTTTACTTTTTTACCTTTAGTTAGTGGGTAATGTTGCTGTTTCAGCATAAACAACATCTGCAAAGTTACAACGCTCAAGCTCAATGCAAAGGGAGATATTTTTTGTTACAGAATTTGCTTTTTAAGGCCAACAACAAACGGCTAATAGGGACGTTGGCTTTTTCCTGGGTTTGTGACGCATCAAACCTTAAAATTCACATAAACCCTGCCCCCGGGAACAAGCAACAAAGGGGGCAGGGAGCAACATTAATTACCTGTAATGGTAATGGGCGTGACGTATCCAGACAATGTGCACTAGGCGGCTAGCAAATCAAAACACACTAGGCCAGCTAACCAATCTGAGCTCATTTCGTATTACGAAGGCAACAGACCGTTTTCAGGAGAACGGGTACAGTAGTATAGAATTAAGGGAAAATATGTGGAATTTTATTTTTTTTTTAATCAAAGCATGGACATGTTACAATGCGGCACATAAACGCATATCGAGCCTCTGAAAATATGTAATTGACCACTCTTTTAAAGGAGTAGTTTACTTCCAGAACAAAAATGTACAGATTATGTACTCACCCCTTTGTCATCCAAGATGGTCATGACTTTCTTTCTTCAGTCGTAAAGAAATTGTTTTTTGAGAAAAACATGTCAAGAATTATCTCCATATAGTGGACTTCAATGGTTTGAACGTCCAAAATGCCGTTTCAGTGCAGCTTCGAAGGGCTCTAAACAATCTCAGCCAAGGAAAAAGGGTCTTATCTAGCAAAATGATCAGTCATTTTTTTAAAAATAAAATATTAATAACAATAAAATAAAATGTATATACTTTTTAACCTCCAATGCTTGTCTTGTCTAGCTCTGTGATGCGCATGTGTACTCTGCGCGATCCAGTTCAATACAATTAGGGAAGGTCGGAAAAATCCCATCTTATTTTCTCCTCCAACTTCAAAATCATCCTACATCACTGTTTTACCTTTTTTTTTTTTTTTTGTAAAGGGTGTTTGACCTTCTTTGCATGTTCACTTTGTAAACACTGGGTTGATTTTAAAGTTGGAGAAGAAAATAAGATTTTTCGACATATTCTAAATGTATTGACCCGGATTACACAGAGTATGTATGCGCCATGGCAGAGCTAGACAAGACGAGCATTTGAGGTTAAAAAGTATATACATTTTTATTTATTTATTTATTTAGAAAATGACCTATTGTTTCGCTAGATAAGATCCTTATTCCTCTGTGATTGTTTAGAACCCTTTAAAACTGCATTTCAACTGTTCAAACTCACGGGCACCATAGAAGTCCACTGTATGGAGATAATTCCTGAAGTGTTTTCCTCAAAAAACATAATTTCTTTATGACTGAAGAAAGAAAGGCATGAACATCTTGGATAACAACGGGGTGAGTACATTATCTGTAAAATTTTGTTCTGGAAGTGAACTACTCCTTTAACTATTAATGTGCAGCTCTGTGTAAGAGTTTATTCATTGTGATACAAGCTGTACAGAAGGCAGCAATGACGTTCATTATTCAGCTCAGTTCAACATGTAATTCATTAATTCAGTTCAAACTTTGTTCTCATCAGATGGAGTCAGTGTGAAAAAAAGAAAAAAAAAAGATTATGAGTTGTTTTTTGTTTGGGTTATTGATAAAACGTTCTGCAGAAATCAGAGCGCATACATGAAATTCAGAGATGATAGATTTGTTTTAAATGCAGCATGAAAACTTAAATAGATAAGTATTATTCTATCATCCTTCAAATCT
>JAHKKF010514703.1:1475-18302 GCA_019740295.1 Labeo calbasu
TTGTTCCTTTAAATGCAAATGAGCTCTGCTCACCCCGCCCCTCTCTTCTCTCTGTGGAATGACAATCTTGTTTACTTTAGCCGCATTTAGCCGTGTTTAGCCGCTAAACTTCCTAACTACCACATTATAAGGAAAGGCGATCGCAAAGATTCTTAAAAAAAAAAAAACGCTTATTCACGAATGCTGGATCATTAATGATTTGCGCGAACATAGACAGATATATGTCTAGCTGTGCGGTGTGCACGCGTACTCTAAATACTCCGGGTCAATACAGTTAGGGTAGGTAGAAAAACTCCCATCTCATTTTCTTCTCCAACTTCAAAAACGTCCAACATTGCTGTAGAAGTACCGACCCAGTGTTTACAAAGGAAACATGCAAAGGTCAAACAGCCTGTACAAAAAAGGGTAAAACGGTGATGTAGGATGATTTTGAAGTTGGAGGCGTAGGTTGTACCTACGTCACGTTTTGGTCAAAGACGTTTTATACTAATTTATGATGTCTAAACAACAGAAAGAATGTGTGGAAGCTGCTAAATCATATAGAGAAGGACTTAGTAAGCAGGAAAGGGCATTATATTTCATTCTAAAGTTAATACAGGACTCAATGCTAGGCAGCGATAGTGTTTCCTTGATTACCACTGTACACAAAGCTGCGCTACGCTTATTAACACTTCTTTATAATGCATTATACATTATAAAAAAACGCCATGTAACAGAAACATTCATATAAACTCCTACTCCCAATTCTTTATATAGGAGTTTCTTCCAATATTTTGTCTTGTGAACAAAGATTGATCTGCCTACTACAGTATTTTCTCCTGTTTATGTCCGCTTTCAGCATTTCTGGTCTGTGTTAACGGACTAAATATAATAATTACATAATATTTCCACACAAATGACATGTTGGAACATGAATGCATTGCAGTGAATGTACGAGTTGCACCAGGCCTCTGACCCAACAATTCTTCCATCTATTTCTTATCCTGACACAGTGAATAACTTTTGTTTCTTCATTTTTTTTTTTTTTTTTTTTTTTTTTGCCAAGTCTATGCACGAGTTCCATTCGGTTCAATGGCATTGTTTACATTCAGTGCCGCCACAATGGCCAACTTTCGGATTGATGACGTTACGTGAAAACACTCTATTCTGGTAGTAATGTTTATTTAACCAAGACAATGTGACTGGGACATGAATTTATATTTAATAAAAAAAAAAAAAATACTACACTAAAAAATGTGAGACCTCCTCATTTCAGAGTACCTCTGCACATCACTGGAAAATACAGTATAAAAACCATTATGTATGTGGAATGTCCTTATAAATCATGGATACCTAACTTGTGTGTGTGTGTGTGTGTGTGTGTAAGTGTGTGGATGTCTTCAGTGTTGTCACAAGGCTATCTATTGAAATGTGACCTGAGGGATTGTTTAATTAGAATCTTCACAGGTTCTTGGCTGATTTGTACTGACACTGTCTGACACTGCGCTTTCTCAACCATTTGATGAGATGTAAGTTCAGTGCTTTAAGTAAACATTTATTTATTTTTTTACTTTAACTTAATTTCTTAACTCTTAACTAGTTCTAATTTTTGCATTATTTATTGAGATTTATGTTCACAATATAAAGCTTACAGAAAAAAAAGTAGTTGGCATTCCACAAACCATAATTTTGCATGTGTTATTTGAAGATCTCATAACTTTGCTTTCTGCTGTAATGTCAACCACTTCTTGATTTCTGTGCACCGGTCAAACACTCAAACACATAAGAGTGAATGAGTCCAGGCATTTCGACTGATGTGTTTTGCGGAGAGCTCAGGCCTTCAGGTAGACACAATTATGCCTGATTGCACTCTCTGTCTCAGTGGTGGACATTAGTAAATGTGCCATTTATTCATGCGGTCATCAAGTGCAGGCTTTTTGACATTACCAGGGCCTTTTTCACCACAGGGTGGAAGACTAGAGATAAAATGATAGGTCACTTGTCTGAATAGGGTGGTCAGGGACACATTATAGTTGGAGAATGCATGACTGCACGTACTGTATCATTTTGTGGCTTGTATGTCTGTAATGCATTGTGAAAACTGAAATTGTCCAACTATTTCTACCTTAACTGACCCTTAGAAATGACTTTGATTGGCGCTACGTAGAGTAGTTAGACATTCAATATTTCCGGTCCCTGAATTGGAATGGCCAAGCGTGATATGTAGTATATTGGGACTTTTCATTGTTTGTGTCACTCTGCTTTAGGGATGGCTCAATACCATAATTTTGGCTTCGGTACAATACCAGAATCTAATACCATAGGTGACAAATAACCAGCCTCAAAAGATAAGTGCATTGAAAATTATTTAGCAAGTAATGTTAACATACTAAACATGTATTAGTTAATTTAGCATTTATAAGTAATTATTGACCTAGATTAATAAGTGCTGTAATGCTGTTATGTCAGCTTACCTAATGAATTTTAACAAAGGTTGCTTTACTGTAAAGTATTATTATAACAGTATTCAAAATCACATTATTATTTCTATTTCTCTCTCTGATTGTTTTCAGATTTCAGACTCAGATAGCCAAATAAAAAGCATTAAATATAAATCTCTTTCTCGCTCTCTTGGCTGCTTTATATTAGCGGTCGGCGGCATGGCAGAAATATTCCCTTAATATTATTCATACTAAAATTAATATAGCAAAACTCCTGCTTTAAAAGTACTTTTCAAGTGTCTGTACTTTATCAGTGTTTTTCTTTAGAAAACTCTACTTCACAACATTCCAAAGCATAATATTGTACTTTTTACTGCACTGTTTCATATTAAATATCACTTAATACTTAATTACACTAGAAACCTATTATTTTCTTACTTTTAATCAAGTAAAAGTAATTCAAGGATTTACAAGAAAATACTATATTAATATTCTTAAGTGTTAAATGTAAAACAGACAACTTTTATTTATGAAATGTAGTTAAAAGTATGACATTAAGTAAATTTTTTTTCCAAAGAAAAATACTCTGTTAAACTACAGATACTTTTTACATTTACTTGCGTAAAAGTAAAAATACTTCACTATACTGTCCGCCTCTGAACTGTTGTGAATAAAAGTTAATTAAAACCGACTTATGAATGATGCACTCACCTGTCGATCTCTAAATTTACGGAAAAGATCAGGATGCGCGAGTGACATGCTTGGCAAGATTTGATGTGTTGGCTCCTGTGGCCTACAGGTGAACTTCGGAACAGCAGTGTATGAAATACCGAACTGGGCAA
Source organism: Labeo calbasu (assembly GCA_019740295.1). Classification (NCBI taxonomy): domain Eukaryota; kingdom Metazoa; phylum Chordata; class Actinopteri; order Cypriniformes; family Cyprinidae; genus Labeo; species Labeo calbasu. Next base: position 4,738 of record JAHKKF010514703.1, read on the forward strand.
AATTATGATATCGAACAGTTTGAAATGTAATATATACCGGTATTTTTCCAGTATACCGTTTTTCCGGTATACTGTGCATCCCTACTCCGCTTGTCGGCCTGTGCATTAGTGGTTGGAATTTTTCAGTGACGCATTTCCATTACAGATTTGCACAAGACTTTGGCGATATTTTATAAATATCGATAAAGAAGTATTGCGAAATGACAGCATTTCCATTAACCGATGTTATGCGACTAAAACGTAATTTGCTCCTCTCGCGATAAGCTATGGCAACGGAATTTGGTGGGATTTTGACGGATTTTGGCTTTACTTAGTCGAAAGTGGTGTATGCTTGTGTCTTTACAGAAGCAACGCAGAGAGCCACTTCAGAAACGTGTGCGGCGCTGCTGGTATAAACATAACATCAGCTCTGGTGGCCGTGTCGGAACCCTTACGCGCCACAAATGCGTGCAGAGTACATAGTCAACGAATTAATGGCAGGTAAAGCCCCTTTTACTTGAGAGCTGCTACGTATGAAGTGTTTCTTGGAGTTTATAGTACATTGAAGAATGATCATATGACTTTTTACATATGCCATGTGACCTGTAAATCCGAAAAAGCAGTTTCCGTTGCAGTTTTGTGAAATATTCCTTTTTCCCAAAACTAGCCCAATCGCATTTTGGTGGGATTCCCGTGGTAAAATTCGCATTCCAGTGGCTAAATATCAGTTACTGGGGTCGCTTCAACTCACGGACATGAAAAACTACTTGCAGACTTAGCAACACTGAGGTGGCTATATGTGACCTATATGTGATTGATTTCGTTCACTCAGTCGATTTGTTCAAATGCTCCAGAAATGAACAACTGACTATAAGTAAGTCACTAAATTGTTCGCTTAACTAATTTGTTCAAAATAGCTCTATTATTCACTGATTTAAAGACGAAAGACCGCTGTCGTCTGTTACATGGAGATACACATCAGTCGATTCCACTTTGGCTTTGTTTGGAACTGGTATTGTGCATAAAATGCAAGTTGCTTAACATTTTAACTTTAGCAATGTGACTAGGCGTTTACAACATTTGCTGTGTGCTGTATCGGCATGTCTACTGACTGTTGTCTAGTTCGAGCCTTTTGAAAATAGATTAAAGAATGTGTTATTGAAGGAGGAAAGATATAACCCACCACCGCACACCTTTTTTATTTTTTAATTAAAACACAGAAATCAAAAGCAGTTGAAGAATAGGCTTATTTTCTCGGGAGCATTTAGCTGACTTAAGCTCCTTCAAGTTGGAGAGATCTTCCTTCTGTTGGCATGTGGCCACTGTTGTTTTCTACTTCGCTGGCAATGTATCCCACCCCTCCCTTTTTTCGCAAGGATCAAATCAGCCATGTAAAGGAGGGGAAAGAAATGTTTATGTTGTTGATTTAATTGTCATGCTAATTTGGGTGATTGAAGTGATTAAATATTTGCAACGAGGCTTTGAAAGGAAGCATGCAGTTACCAAGGAGACCCTCACATTCAAACACTGTCTTGTCAGTCACAATAAAACTCCATCTCCAACCCGAAGAGAAAGGTCTTCATTCTCTCAAAGCCTACGAGGATTTACCAACTGCTCGTGAGTAGGAGGATGTGCCGGGTGTATTCGCATTTTATGGAGATGAACAATTCTACATGCTTTAAGGACTGTATAGTGCAACAAAAATTAATTTTTCCTTTGCCTTTAGGCTAGTGCTTCGCTTTAGGTTGAGTACAATTGCTTCAAAATATTGATAGACAGATTCAAACAAAACTGCTAGTCTGTGTGTGCTCACATGTGGCTACCATGTGAGAAATGACTGTCAAATATATATTTATTTTTTATTTAAACCCCAGGTTTTATCTATTTTGCATCTGCTTACAGCCTGAATAGCTCCAAAAAAAAGTGAACCATCTTAAAAGTAACTTCATCCAGTGATCGTACCAGCGATTTAGGAAGGCCAGCCAAGGTTTTATCCTCTTGTGTAAGATAATTGCAACTTAATTGTGATGTGTTTGTCATGACAGACGTGGGTGTGAAAGAGGAACCAAGGGCAGGGTGAGAGATTGAGCCCTGACTGAGAGACACAGAGCACCCTGGGGTGGATGTAATGGTCTGCTTTTATTTGTGTCTCCCTCAGCAATGACAGAGTTCACCCTGACCGTTGACCTGCAAGCACATGCTGCTGTTGTCCTCTGTACAAAGACTTACAGGACTCACAAAACCAAGGTAAGACTGCAAAACCAGTGGGCGTCTGTTCAAAATATGAGGTCAGCCTGAGTCATTTTAAAGATGCAGTAAAAAAAAAAAGAAATTATGCCATTTTAAAATGAACTCAAAGGGTTTACCCAAAAATAAAAATTATGTCATTAATTACTCACCCTCAAGTCCGTTCCTAACCTGTAAGGTCTTCGTTCATCTTCAGAACACAAATTATTTATTTTTGATGAAATCCAAGAGCTCTCTGACCCTGCATAGACAGCAACACAACTACCACGTTTAAGGCCTAGAAAGGTAATAAGGACACTATTAAAATAGTCCATGTGACATCAGTGGTTCAACCGCTATGTTGTGAATGTACGAGAATACTTTTTGTGCGCAAAGAAAACAAAAATAACCATTTTATTTAACAATCTCTTCCGTGTCACAGGGTTCATACAAGTTGCTTAAAGTGTTTGAAGTACCTGAATTTGACCTTTTAAAATTTAAGGGCTGGAAAAACCTTGAAAATAGCAATATTCGTTGAGATGTACTTAAAAAGTGCTTGAATTATTTAAACACAATGTATCTATGAAATAAGTGTTTAATTTTGTCTAAGCGCATACCTTTTCACGCAAAATTCAATAAAAATACATACATTTTTCGCTTATTTCAGTTAATGTCAGAAAACAATCAAGCTAAGGAAGTAGTAGTAGAGCTTAAGATCTTTGCCCGAACCCAACGGGACCCGACGGGTTCAGTCAGGTTCGGGCTTAATTTATATCATTTTACACGGGCTCGGGCCGGGCATGGGCTTGCGCGGTAAATGAGTGGTCATGTGATGCGTTTCGATTAGTGCGAGAAAGATGCGAAAATGGATGTTGAGGAGGTGAAACGGAGGCTTGCCTCTGGCGATTACGTTTTGGCAAAATTTACAAAACTTGCAAAATTAGCCGGATCAGTACTATGCATCCCGGGCAGTAGCAGCAGCAGTGAAAGGGTGTTCAGCGCAGCTGGACGCACCATCAGTGAGCGCAGGACCGCGCTAAAGCCATCTACTGTGGATTCAATAAATTTCCAACACAAAAACATGTAGCCTAATCTTGGTGAGTAAAGGTTTTTCAAATTATAACTAAATATTAATTGAGTCTTAAATGCATAATGTAGACAGAGTATATAGGCTAATGTTTACATTATTCTTTATTACATTTCAGCTGCTATTCACCGTCGCGTTGAGGCCAGTTTGTGGAGAGAAGTAGCGAAGCAAATCCCGCGGAGCCTTTATCTTACTCTCGTTATTGCCAAATACCCATCTTAATTTAGAATTTATCTTAATTTAATTTGTTAAGAAATACTCATTTTTATTGGCGCGTTGGCCTAGTGTATGCCTAGGCCTGTTTAGAGTGCTGAGATGTAACGATGTTACATTGGATTTTATTTCTTTGTTCCAACTTCCAAGTGGCCTATAGCCTAAGTTCGTCATCAATAAATTATGTTAAAACATGTATAAATGACTCATTCTTGACAAAAGGCAAAAGAGCTGTGTGCTTGTGCACATTTGAATAATGTTGGGCTGTAAACGGGTTCGGGCTTTTAAAAAGCTGTCAATCAAAATATACTTGTCGGGCTCCGATTACAGCTCTAAGTAGTAGTACTAACAGTGTTGCGTAAACATGGCTGAAGATGCAAAAAGAGGAAGAGATGAACCAAATCGACTGAGTCATTTGATTTAAACTCATGACTTCAGTCATTCGTTTCAAGCGATTCATAGGCAAAAACCAGATAAAATAAAAAAAAGAGTCATTCATTTTCGAATTTAAAGATTGCTTGTAATGATTTTAAAAAGCACATAGTGATGAGTGAAACAGAGCTTTTGGAAACTCCAAATCCGTTAAACCATTGCGTCGCAAAATAATAATTTTAAAACACTTAAATAATTTTAAAGTGCTCCAATCAAATCGCTAATCATTTGTTGATCTGTACTTTAAAACGTGTATGGCTAATCATTTGATTTAGATTGAAACTTCATGTATCGTGAATTATTTAATTCAGGTCGAGACTTCAGAGCGTGTATTGCGAATTATTTGATTTAGATTGGAACGTCGTGTATCGTGAATCATTTGATTTACAGTAGATCGGAATGGGTTTGTGAATCATTTAGCAAATCAAATGATTTGCGATACGCGATTTGAAGTTCCAAACTAAATTAAATTTAGATCAGGACTTCAGAGCGACACAAGCTGTACATAAAACAGTCTTCATAAACATGTCTGAAGATTTCAACAGATAGGTTTACTTTCAATTTTTCGCCCAGCCTTACTTATTTGAACCAGAATATACAAATGATGGACTAGAAGAGGTGGACACTCTAGGTCAAAATATGCGTCTGATGTGGAAGAGAAGAAATTGTTGCATAAAGTCTTTTTTTTTGTTTGTTTTCTTTGCACACAAAACATATTTCATAACATGGTTGAACCACTGATATCACATGGACTATTTTAATGTCTTTACTACCTTTCTGGGCCATTTGAAAGTTTTTGTTGAGTTGCCATCTATGCAGGGTTGGAAAGCTCTTGGATTTCATCAAAAATATCTCAATTTGTGTTTCGAACATTAACTAAGCTTTATTACTTTCTTTTTTGAGTAAATGATGGCAGACTTTTTATTTTGACTTCCATACCCCTGAGAACTAAAACAAGAGCATGACCCCACCAATCGCAAGGTGCAGCCTTTGTCAACTCTTGCAAACATAGAAAAACAGTGTCTCGCCGTGTCTCTTACCAAAAGAAAGAGGCCTTCAGAATGTGCCAGATTTCCGGCAAATATTACCCTTGTTCTGTCAGCCACTTTGGAAATAGCGAGAGACAGGGTCCTTAAAAACATCTTTCTCTCACATGGACACGAGGCACAATTATCTCTGCGCCTGCTTCAGCCAAGATCTACCAGTCACATTGAGTGGGAGTGTCAGGCTGTGGGCGGCGTGCCACCGGAAGGTCAGAGAGCCCATCTTGAAGCCAGATATCTCTATAGCTGCTGCGTGTGCTTTTCAGCACGGCTAGAACAAGAGATTCCTGACCATCTGCCTTAGCGAGGGATACATCGGTTTCCTGCTAAGGTGCCAAAATCTGTCATACCGACACAGACTCGCAGCAGCTGTTGCGGGAACTTGCCATTTCTTACGTTATAGAGCGGGCTTATACTGTATTCTGACATGAAATGGCATGCATGTAAAAGAGACGTAAATGCAAAAGAGTGTGGTTAACACCTAATTGACAAAGCAACAATTATCTCGCTCTCTTTAAAATCGTCAAAGCTGTCTACTCTGCACATAGTGAGGTGGCGAATGCTGGGTGTAGACAGGTTTGTTGATTACGGTGGGAGTGATGTAGTTCTTTAGCTTTGTGACTCTCACTTGCTGTGTAGATTGTGTCTAATAGGAACAGTTCTTTAGCAAGCAAAATTATCTTCTCTGTAATTAAAAAAGCCTTAACATTTCTCTTGCATGTTATGTTATGCCATGGTAAGATGTACATAAACTATACATATTATTATCACCACTTTTTTCTGATATTGCATGTTATTAGTATGATTATACTTGATTTTGTAATAAAATACACTACACTTTATTCAGCTATGATGTTTTATTAAGCAAAACTGACAGTTAAGACAATTATAATGTTACAAAAGATTTCTATTTTAAATAAATGCTGTTTAATAAATCTAATATATCTTAAAAACAAACAAAGAACAGTTTCACCATTTCCACATAATATTAGGCAGCTTGAATGTTTTTTGAGAATCAGATCTGTGTATTTAAATGATATCAGAATGATCATGTGACACTGAAGACTGGAATAACGATTGGTAAAAATGCAATTTTGCCGTCACGTGAATAAATTCATTTTTAAATATATTAAAATGAAAAACAAATATTTTATATAGTGCTAATATTTCACAGTGTTACTGTTTATTCTGTTTTTGATCAAACAAATGCAGCTGTAGTGAACATAAGAGACTTCTTTAAAAAAAAACAAACAAAAAAAAACCATACTGCCCCCAAACTTAAACGGTAGTGTATATGCACTTCAGAGCATACATGTATTTCTGAGATGTGTGAGATACAACATCAACTAAAATAGGTGGCAATTCTAATTCCACAGGTGCTGGATGTGAATCCAACTTGTTTGGACGCAAATAAAGCCCTAGTTATGTTTCTTTGTAACTTGCATATATAACGATGTTTCCGAATCATATTACGCTCTCCCTCTGATCTCTGAAAGATGCTTCATCATTCATTGGGGACACTAAGCTAACAGTTACGGTGAGAGTTAGTTGTATTATTATCTCTTGGGATTTTTCAGTTATGCGCATAAGCATACCTGCGCACCAAGTCCATCTGTTGCAGTGTCCCAATGGACTTGACACAGGGCATTGCTTCAGTGCTATGATTTTAAAATGGATGGTAAATTTGTAGGATTAAAATATTGCCGCTTTTGATGCATAGTGTGGTGCAAAGTGGGTTATACCCCTTGGAAGGAGAATGCGATCATAATTTTCCTTGCAGTAGTTTAGGGACAGACTAGTAATGTTGGGAATTTTACATTTGCATTTGTGCATTTGGTAAACACTTTTATCCAAAGTAGCTTACACTGCATTCAGGTTACATGCTAGTGCCATTCTCTACAGTTTTAGCTCTCAGAATATGTATTATATGAATTATATGAATAGACAATACACTATGCTAAAAAACACAGTGTGTCTTCTTACTTTTCATTGCAGAACATACAGCTTGACCAACAAAGTCCGATTCTCAAGCAGTTGACTTTTATGAGCTGGTTCTTTGTAGTCAATCAAAAACAGCGTTACCTAAGAAGTCTGTATTTCCAGTGAATTTCTGTTTTGAATTGGTTCTTTGTAGTGAATTACAAATAGTTATGAATCTGTTTGAAAAGCGTCTGTATTTATCTAAATCAGTTACTGAACTGCGAGGCAGTCATTTCATCACGCCTTTCTCCTTGATCAGGAACTTTGATACACTGTTATATTTCACTATTTTTTCCCCTAGTTTCTGATTTAATAGTTTGTTTTAATCATTGAAAAGCATGTCTAATAAACTGAATTCATAAAACACATTTAGTTAATGTTAATTAATATGTTTATTCCACATTCTGTTTTATTTTTTTTCTGGTTTCTGTGTTTTATGATTTAATGCAAATTTATCATCAAACGGTGCTTAATCAAATAATCAAATAAATGCTTAAAATGTCAGTGACATAATCAGTCTTGTAAATTGTAATTAAATTATAATTCCTTTACAATAAAACAATGGATTTTACCAAATAAAGTGCTGCACAACAGAAGTTTAGTTTAAATTAAAATAAATATGAATTTGATTGATTGTACAGTCCTATTTTTGATTGATTATTTTATTATATTTAATTAAAAATGTACCAAATTCCAAAACATTCTGTGTTATATATTTAATCCTGTTTGAAAGTCTTAAAGTTTGAAAGATTCCACAATCATGTCCACGTTTATCACATTATATGTTATGTTGTGTTGTGCTTAAGGTTTGCAAGACTTAAATCAGAGTAGTTACTGACTGGTTGTTCATATGACAGTGTGTAGTTAAAAATATATATTGTGAGTTTTATCAGTAAGTATAAAGAGAGGGAAAAAATGTTGCCATATTTTATTTTTGTCTTGTTGTTTTGCATTAATTATTGGTATGCCACAGAATTTATTTTAACTGTTAATGGTACCAAAATTATTAAGAGTACCAGTTGGTAAATTCCTTGTGATTCTTATTCTTAGATGTAAAAAAAAAAAAAAGTATCTTAGTATTTGCATGGTTTTTTTTGTTTTTTTCATGGACTAAAGGATTAGTTCACTTCCAGAATAAAAAATTCCTGATAATTTACTCATCCCTGTGTCAAGGTTTTTGAGGAAAACATTCAATTTTTCTTCATAAAATTGACTGAAGTGGTGGCCAACGGTTTGAAGGTCCAAATTGCAGTTTCAGTGCAGCTTCAAAGGGCTCTAAATGATCGCGGCCGAGGAATAAGGGTCTTATGTTGGAAAATGATCAGTCAAAAAAAAATACAAATTTATTTACATTGTAACCACAAATGCTCATTTTGTACTAGCTAGACTTTATGCATTGCGTAATCACATTGGAAAGGTTATGCGTGGTTAATTCTTCATCTGTGTACTTTGGTTCAAAAAAGTAGGGTAGGGTGGAAAACTCCGTCTCATTTTCTCTTCCAACTTCGAAATCCAACATTTGTTTTCCTTTTTTTTGTAAATGGCGTTTGACTTTCTTTGTATGTTTGCTTTGTAAGCACTGGGGCGGTACTTCCGTCTACCTTTTCAACATGTCTACTTATTGCATGAAGTCAAGCGAGTAAAAGATGAGCATTTGTGGTTAAAAAGTACATTTTTTTTTTTTAAGAAAATGGCCAAGCTGGGATCGTGTAGAGCCCTTTGAAGCTGCATTGAAAGTGCAATTTGGACCTTCAACCCGTTGATCCCCATCGTAGTCCACTATATGGTGAAAAAGCCTGGAATGTTTTCCTCAAAAACCTTAATTTCTTCTTGACTGAAGAAAATAAGACATGAACATCTTGGATGACTTTGGGGCGAGTAAATTATCAGAATATGTTTATTCTGGAAGTGAACTAATCCTTTAATCATTCAGTGCCATGCTGAATATCAAAGTTCTATGACAATGGCATCTGATACCATCACTCATCCATAGTATTTCCACAATACCTTTTTGTGAGAGGTCGTAATTAAAAAGAAAGTCCCAATACACCTTGATTTCCTTTTCTCTCTGGCTCGGAAAATTCAGCGACTCCCCTGCGAGCTTCTTTCCCGTTCACCACAAGCAAAGTCAGATAGACACTGTAAAGCCACTGTAGCCAGCCTGAATAGCTGATTACACATTTTCAAGACAGCAATGATGATGATTACTGTACAAGCGCTCCTTAGGAGACCGGTCCCACATGCACATGTGGCAGAGAGCATGTTTCTCCCCTGCCACTTCCTAGAAGCTCCTTCCAGGTGGGGTTTGACAGGACCCCTCCGATTCGGAGGCTGGGGCGTACACCGAGATGACACCAATGACTTTCCCTCTCCCTGTTCCCCGCGGGCTCGGGACAGAATCTTCATTGTGTGCCTGGTGGGATTTGACACGCACCTCTTTGAGACCCCTGGTCCCCCAGAGACAGCGGCACAGCAGATAATACATACATCTCAATTTGCTCTCTGCTAATAACACAGGCGTCCTTTTAACTCCTGAGAGACGTGTTGATAACCGCCAGGGTTCAACCGAGTGTGGCCAGGCGGGGAGCAGTTAAGAGCAGGGTAGGAGTACAGATGGGCTGAACTTGCTCATACAGCTTTTATCTCCATAGAAGAGTCAAGAGAGAGTCTTGGCCTAGTTTTTGTGTGGATGATGTCTTGAATAATTAGGTAATTTAGTTGTATTAACAACCAGCTGTTCTGTGCTGCACTGTGCTGTCTGAAAGCTGTTACTGTAACTAGTGCGCTTGTCGATATGTCACAAGCCTCCTTCCTGTGGAGTGGAATAATCCAACTCTTAGGTCAATTAAATCTTTTTTTTTCCCCTTATGATGTTACCCAAAGATTCTTGGACCAAAAAACTGTCATCATTAAAGTAAATATGCCTTTTTTGTTTCTGTATAAGCTTAGTATGTTAAATCGGTTATAGTCCATATTCTTGAGCCATTTCTGTCAGATTTATTGTGAGGTCTAATATACTTTGTGCTGTCTCATCCTACAATAACATCCTCTACCAAACAGATTCACATACAGTAGAAATCGGAGCCGAAATGTGACCCTGGAGCACAAAACCAGCCATAAGGGCCAATTTTTTGAAATTGAGATTTGAGATCATCTCAAAGCTGAATAAATAATCTGTCCATTGATGTATGGTTTGTTAGGATATGACGAAATTTGGCCGAGATACAAAAAAACCCCCCAAAAAATCTGGAATTTGAGGGTGCAAAAAAATCTACATTTTAAAAAAATCGCCTTTAAAGTTGTCCATATGAAGTTCTTAACAATGCATATTACTAATCAAAAATTAAGTTTTGACATATTTATGGTAGGAAATGTACCAAATAACTTTATGAATCATGATATTTACTTAATATCCTGATGATTTTTGGCATTAAAAAAAACAAAACAATAATTTTGACCCATACAATGCATTGTTGGCTATTGCTACAAATATACCCATGCTACTTATGACTGGTTTTGTGGTCCAGGGTCCCAAATGTGTCTCATAAATTTATGTCAAACCATGCTTATTTCTTTATGGCTGAATGGCTAAATACTCCTAAATATTCCTAAATGCAAATAGTATTTGTCTAAAATTAAGTCCTGTTTTTTTTTTATCAAACCATCTAATTCCTTTAGACGTAGATCATGAAAAAAAAACCCAAAACAAAAAACATAAAAAAACAACTATTTCACACTAATACATCAAGCACCATTAACATATTTATTAACATATCACCTAAGACTTACTAATATAAAACTATAATGAAACATTATTTGGAGTATTTATTTAGTGCACAATGCACATTTCTTAATATTAGATTAAATGTGTTAATAAGGATTGCATGATCTCTGTATAATATCAGTCTTTAAATACAAGATATTTAAAGTGTTTGTGAAGTATACTTGCAAAAGTTCCACTTCAGCACAATCACATATACTCAATATATCTTTAGTTGGACCTCAGCATTACTTTCACACAAATTAAAGTGCATTAAGTACAAAATTAGTTGTTCCAATTTAGCAGACTTTAATTATACCGGTTTACTATACCAAAAATACAATTGCAGGGTATTTTAATTAAGCAAATGCTGTAAATATGTCAATGTATTTGTGGTATACTTAGCACGAAAATAAATGTATTTAAAATACATTTTAGTATACTTTTCAATGTTTATCTATCTATATCTATCTGTCAGTCTATCTATTTTTCAATCGGGTATACATATTGATTGCTCACATATTCATGAGCCGGTATTGATGCTAAAAGCCTGTTCACACCAAGGACAATAACAATAAAGCCATTGTTTTAAAAATATGTGTGCGTTTATAGAATTAACTGTATTTTATTAAAGGAAAAAAAATCGAGCTTAACCTTCTACGAGATTTGCTGAGATACTTGCTACAGTTCATCCAAAATTCAAGAGTAAAGGAACAGAATTTGAGTTACAGACTATTTCATGTTAGACATTTGATTACTGCCTAATTATTTTTTTATTATGTTGGCCCTGTGGCACAGAAGCATGTCCGGAAGTCAGCTCCGGCCAAAATATTCCACTGTTTATTTTTGCACATATTCTCACAGCGGAGTGGGCATTTTTCCTGCGACCTAAAATGTTTTTCTTTTCTTCCCTTTTTTCTGAAGCAGCGAAGAGTCAGAAGGTCACTCTGTGAGGTAGCACATTCATCGTTGCTCAGAGGACTGGCATTTTCCCATGTAAATGCTCACGAGTTGAAAAGGTCACAATACTGCCTCTGAGATGTGTATTCACAAAGGAATGGCAACATGGATGCATGTACACCAGTTATTTCCTACACATGTTCTGGGACGCTGACAAGAGCAACACATGCTTATACGGTAGTTTCTACACATGGTATAATGACCTCTCAAAGGCATTGAAGAGCCTGTTTTGCTGTCTCTCATAAACAGAATAAAGCACGTTGAGGGGACTTACCAACCTGATCTCATGACGAAAACATACCTGTGGGAACTTTTTCGCAAGATGTACATTTTGTGACATTTTCGATGTGAAATGTCCACTGAGTGACGCTAAAAGACTGTTTGGGAACAGATGAATGTACATATGGCAAGTTTAATGTGACGTTGGTTTTGTACGCGTCACCACAGCTCTGACTTGAAATGTCCATTGAGTGGCGCTATAACTCTAATGCTTTGTGACGTTTTAAAATAACAACATTGGCACTACACCCAGACCTACCCGATAGTATGAACAAAAGCAAATGTGACGTAAAAAAACGAAATTGCAAGCATGACGTTTTAGCTTGTTCTTCCACCTCTCATCTTTCTGCTTTTTCATCGTGAGTCATGTTTTTCACAGGATTCGTACCCAAGGATTCCGCATCCTAACTTCAGTTCTGTGCCGACTGAGCTACCGAGCAAGCTTGTTACGTCTGGTGTTGTGCCCATTTTTGACCCCTGCCAAATTATTACTCCCTCTTGTTGAAATCGCTACATGATTCCCTCCCCCACACCTAAACCTACCAATACTAGGGGTGTAGTAATCTGGCAGGGGTCAGAATTTGGCACAACGCCAGAAAGAGAAACAAATGGAGGTGTAATCATAACTGTGTACAAAAACAATTACAAGTGCTCACCTCGAGTGTTCATTTCTGTTGGAAACTGCAGTAAAATGTACTTATTGGTAGGGCTGGTGATATGGCCCAAAAATTGTCACGATAATTTTTTTTTCTTATCAGTCGATATCGATAATTATCACGATAAATTTTTACTTTTTTTTTAAGTTTAAAGGCAGGTTTTTGCTACAGTGTTAAAGTAAAAACCAGACGGTAAAATGTGGTTAAATGTGTTAAAATATTATTTACGGTCAGAACATGACAAACACTTCATGTTTTAGAATTCTTAACACTTTTTCCATGCAGTCCTTTACAAAATAAATATCTTAATAGAAAAAAAAAACTTAGTTCTGCATGTTTTAATGAGTAATATTGTTTCAAATCAAGCAACAGGTTTGTTACCTGATAATATTAATAATAATAATTTAACATTTTTTGTCTCTTAGAAATACACATTTGATAGTAGCTTGAGTTAGGATGTAGATTAATTATGTTCATTATTAAAATCAGCAATATTTAAAAATTGTAGCTACCTAATTTTTATATGGTGACATTTAATTATTCTGACCGTTTGAGTGTTTTTTTTTTAATAAACCATTGCTCTTCGATAGTATCATCTATAGATCATGACAGTAACAGTTAAAACCACAAATATATCTGTATTTGTATGAAAAACAATAGTCTAATGCATAAACGCTATAGTTTAATCACAAAAAATATTGTAATTATATTCCTCCTTCAATACATTTAATACATGTCTACATTGATAATATAAAAAAATTCGACACTAATACACCCACATTTGTAAAACAATACCACTGCACAGTTAGTGCTACTACAGTAAATCTATGGTAAATGATGGCGATTTGTAGATTAAAAAGCCTTCTGACTGTATCGTTGCACACAGTGTTACTGCTGTTTGTCAGCGCTGTTTCATCTGGCTAGTGATGGGTCGTTCTTGAACGATTCGT
>JAHKKF010514703.1:18352-28952 GCA_019740295.1 Labeo calbasu
GAACGAACGACTCAAAATTGAGGACTCGAGAGATTAACTAATCAATTCTCTTTCCGGCTCACACTGAATAGGTTTAGCTTATGGGGCTGTCACGTGATGAACGAACGACTCAAACCCGAGGACTCGAGAGATGAACTAATCAATTCTCTTTCCGGCTCACTCAAACCGAAAACTTGTCAGATAAGAGGCGAGGTGAATGAATCATAGACTAAAGACACAGGTAAACAATGAATTAATATTTTCTGTTTCTTATCATTATAGTTTTGTTTCGTTTGAAGTGTGATCAACGTTTGTGTAAGCAGTAGATGTGTTAGGGAGGTAAAACGTAACATTTTAATTATATTTTGTTAAAATGAACGAAATGACTCGAAAAAAAGATTCGTTCATTTTGCTGAACGAGACTCAAATGTCCGAGTCGGTAAAATGATCCGAACTTCCCATCACTACATCTGGCTATAAACCGAGTCATTTGTGTTCTTCACTGAATTCAATCGCTTCACACCGGCGTTTTGTCACCGAGACTCGGTGAGTGAACTCATCTGCCCTAGTAAATTCGCGCCGTAACGCTGTTTGAATCCGAGCGGATTAACGGTCCGAGTGGCGCGCTTTGACTAGTGCTCTTTTGTTCCGCCTTTGCCGCATAAACATTATATCGAACATTTATCTCATAGTTTATAGAGGAAATTCATATAGCGCGATAATTATTGTTATTGATTTATCGCCCAGCCCTACTAGTATGTATTTTGCATCTTGCGAAAAAGTTCCCACCGGTACGTTTTCGTCATGAGATCAGGTAGGGACATACACCGTGGACCATTACATGTACACAAACTAAACATTGATAAACTATGTACTAGTAAACATTTTTAGCATGTGACAGCACATCCATCCTGAGAAATGCTCCTAGGAAAAAATTTGAGTGTTCAGTGGGAATTGAACATGTGTTGATTTGAGTTATCATTACATCCAGACTATCATTGGCCTTTACCCAGTTCAGATTAGAAATGTCAAGTGGATTCATGGAAGACCTTATCATCAGAGAGAAAAATTGGTCGCATAGCCTTAAGACAGTCTTCCTGAACATGGTGAATCACTCATTTATTTTCAGGACAGCCAAATGATCCAATTATAACCACATTCAAAGATGAGCCTGATATATCCCCTCACACACGCCATGTTACTTAGTCACTTCAGTCTGTCAGAGTGTATTTCAATTGGTGACATGACAGTGAAATGAATGCACTAGTAGGGCACGTTTTTCTGCGCCCTCAAATTATGCAAAGGGCCCCAGCTGTCCGTCATTGTTTTACCGTCAGAAACCGGCAAAGGTTAGCCAAGATTTTCTACTTTGGGTATCTGGATGCACCTAATTGAGACTTGTCAGGTGTGCGTGTTCACGTATAGGGTGTGTGGGTTTGCGTTCCGCACGGAATGAGATTCGTCTTGTAAGTGCAGGTGTTCTTAACCTCATAATCCAAACGCATATCAAGTACGGGGATTTTACAAGCACATCAACAATTTTTAGTAAACAGGCCTTTGAATTTTTACCTTTGCTGCCCCCTCAACTGTAGTAATTTGTGCTGTTCCGAAGCAGCTAATAGCTTTAATTTGCGAAAACCTGTTACAAACATGTCAATGGAATGAGCTGAGATGTTTTGAGCTGCTTATGAGGCTTATATTCTCATAGGAATGTTTTTCAGAGATGACAGCCTATTCATCCACCCACGTCCCCGATCTCATACCACCCACCTCAGAATCTGAGTCACCTAGCCGCACACAGGCTCCCTTTGACATGCTGAAGCTCTGCAGCGTGAGAGATACAAGTTTTAATGTCTGTGTCTAGGTGGCGCAGATCTCGCAGAGGCTGCTCGCAATTGCCGTAGCCGACGTTAAATTCCCAAATGGGCCGCAATTGCTATTCATCTATGGATGAGGAGGTTTTTTTTTTCTTCTTCTAAAGTCTTCTGCTTTCAGGAATTTTGGCTCTTGTCCTTGTCTCTGATGAGCTAAATGCTATTAGTGAACTAAAGTGGGTGAAATGGATGAGCGGACAGAGAATTTACCTGGTAAGAGACAAAGAGCAGCTTTAGAAAGACATCTGCTTCTTATTTGGCCATTTAAAAGATGAACGTTTATAATTTTGACATTCCATGGTCAATAAAATCATCACTTAGTGGAACAGATGACTTTTGAGCATAAGAGATGATTTATTTTAAAAAAAAAAATCTAAATTGGCTACATTCACACTACTGTTCATAATTCCTCGTTGTTTGTTTTTGTTTTGTTACCTGCATTGGTTACCTTTACACTAATAGTTAGGGTTTTTTTTCCTGTCTTTATTCTGTCTTTATGTTGGCTATATGTTTGTGTGCAATTATTTTGTTATTTTATATTATTTTATATTTATCATAAGTAGTGCTGGGCAATGATCAAATTAACATCCGAAATAAACGTTTTTGTGTACATAATATATGTGTGTGTACTGTGTATATTTATGTATAAAGTCACATACATACAGTATATCATTTGAAAATATTTACATGTCGTCACCTTAGAATTATAAGGTTCTATCTTCATTCTGAGCACTTTAGAGATATTGAGCTTCGAAGTTTTTGCATTCTATAGACTTCTAGAAGCATTTTTGTTTTCTAAAAAAAGGCCCAAAATGTACACAGCTTACAAAAGAAACATCATGTAATTTAAATAAGTTGTCACCGACCACAGATGTCAGATAGAACCTTATAATTCTAAGGTGACAATGTATATATTTATATTCATAGAATTTATATTATATTTAAATGTATTTAATATATAAACACAACATATTTTTCTTAAATACAGTATTCACATATATATACATAACAAATATACACAGCTACACACTATATATACACAAAAATGTTATTGTTCTGATGCGATTAATCGTTGTCCAGCACTAATTACAACTTGTTATAGATGTATTAGTAATAATAAATTAATACTTTTATTCAGCAAGGATGCATTAAATAGTAAAATAATAATAAGAAATATATAAATAGATGCTGTCCTTTTGAACTTCCTATTAATCAAATAATCATGAAAAAGTATAATTGCCACAAAAAAATGAATGAACAATTGTTTTAAACTTATAATGGTAATAAATGTTTCTTGAGCATCAAATCAGCTTATTATAATAATTTGGAGTAATGGAGTAATGATGCTGAAAATTCAGCTTTGCCAGTACAAAAAAAAAAAAAAAACATTTTAAAGTATATTTAAATTAAAATGAGTTTCTTTGAAATGTAAAACGTACAGTTTTTACATGTGTCTTAAATAAATGCAGATTTTATGAGCATAATAAACTTATTTTACAAAACAAATAAATAAAAATCTCACCAACCCCAAACTTTTGAATGATACTGTATTTTAAATTTCATTGTACGTTTTTGTTAGTCTGCTCCACTTATATATTCATTTCCATGTGTTAAACACAACATTTTTTTTGCTTCTTTAGGAACCGTTTTTTGTTGGAGAAATAAAATATAGGCCTTAACAGACAAACTAAGTGATCAAATTAGTCTGAAATGTAAATGACTTGTTATTAACTTACAAAACTGTTATTTAAAAGTAATCTCACCCACACTCATCATGGGGTTGTATTGAATATCAGAATTGCTTTGATTCAGCCATAGACGCAAGCCAACACGGCGAGTTTCCTCATGTGGCATTGCTTAATTAAACATGATCAGTTCTCATTCCCGATTAAAAGACTATAGTTCAAGTAAAGCCACTTGTTGTTATTTGAGAAAGGCAAATGCATTGTAGCAGATGCCTGAAGTTGCAGATGTCTAACAAGTGTTCTCAAAAGTGCATTCAAAAGCACATGCTCACTTTGTCCTCCCAGCTAGTCATCATACACTGTCAGATAATGAGCTCCCACCGCAGCTCCGCTTGCCCTTCGTCATACAACTACAACCACAAAATGACTTCCTGCTAGCACTTGATCTTTACCACCCAGGGTTCAGCACCTTGGAGTCTCTCTCAGTATCTGTGATACTCACTTAATTGCCTTTCTCTGACTCTTGCTCTCTGTGCTGTTCCCCGCTCCGTACCCCTCTCTCCCCACCCCTCATTACCAATACCTTGCTCACAGTGAGGGGTTCTCTTCACCTCTCCCAAGCGTGACTAACTCACAGCGGGTTGCATGAGGGCAGCTCTGTACCTTGGCAATCTTAACCAGGAGCGCTCGGGCGAGAGCGGCGCTCCTCCGTGTTCTTTGATCAGTCGGGTCGTGTGCAGGAGTCGCAGTTCTGAATGACCTGAGCGCGCTCTGAGGGCTGATGCGGTTTTATTTTGTGCCAGAGTCAGGAAAGTGATTATGCATTTAGTTCAGGTACCATCTGTGATTTGGACAGGGAAAAAGCCATCTGAGTCGAACTATTTTTGTGGCCTCATCTGGTGGTTAGTTGACCTGTTTTAAAGGGATAGTTCACCCCAAAAAAGTTCTCATCATTTACTCACTCTCATGTCACTTCAAAGCTGTTTGACTTCTTTCTTCTGAAACGCAAAACGGGAAATATTGTAGAATGTACTGGCTGTGATTTTCCATATAATAAAAGTAAAGGGAATCTGTTAAGCTAAAATGACAAAAAGTACAATAAAAGTTTCATGGAAGTGCTTCATATGCCTCATGCGCTGTATTCTAAATTGTGGAAAAAAAAGATGAAACTTAAGTTATTCACTGATAAATGTTTCCTCTGTTGTCTATAAAAATACACTGCTTTAATTCTTTATATTAATCTAAAGAGCTTTACACTTAACCAGATGTGACACGATGCCACGGCACGTGATAAAAGGTATCTTTTCCATGTTAATCTGAGTTTTTGTCCTAACCAGCAACCAGTAACGGGATTCTATTTTAGAAACTGTTTCTACTTTCTGTGACATCTTGGCCTATAACAACAACATACAAACTATGACAATATGTGCTTTATTCAGTGTTAAATGTGTCTGATGTGAGTTTGAATATCATTTTGCATGACCTTTATAGCCATAATGAAAGTGACAAAAGATAGTTTACCTCAGATCTTGAAAATAAATTAAAGCTAACGTACGCTAAAACTTTGAACTCAGTGCAGACCAACAAGCATATTCCATAAAGATAGTATCAGTCACTCAGTATGTATTTTTAACAATGTCAAAAAGATTTAATATGAATTAAGTTATAAACATCCATTTAGCTGGGAGTGCAGTATGATTCTTGCTTCTATTTGAGTGATTCTGACGTGTCACGTTGTCATGTCGCGTTTTGTGTCGCAACTGTTTTTTTTTTTTTTTGGCAATTAAAAACAGTAAAATATACAGTTGTAATTCTACTTTTATAATATTGTATAAGTTGTGTGTAGTAATAATATTTATCACTATTTTTCTTATACTGATTTAAAGTTTGGGGCCGGTGAATCTCATTTATTTGATCCAAAATGCATCGAAACAGTAGTATTATTATATACATACTATCACAATTTAAAATAACAGTTTTCTATTTTAATATGATATTAACAGATGATTTTTCAGAATTTTCATTTAATATGCTACTTTATGTTCAAGAAACATTTATTACCAATTTTTAAAAACATTGTGCTACTACAATTTATTTTTACAGTACAATTTTATATATATATATATATGCACTACCTGCCAAAAGTTTTTAAACAGTAAGATTTTTAATGTTTTTTTTTTTTAAAGAAGTCTCTTCTGCTTTTATTTGGTCCAAAGTGCAGCAAAAACAGTAAGATTTTGAGATGCTTTTACTATTTAAAAGAACTGTTCTCTATTTGAGTATTTTACATTTTTTAAATTTTAAAATGTAATTTATTCCTGTGATTTCAAAGCTGAATTTTTAGCTTCATTACTCCAGTCACATGATCCTTCAGAAATCATTCTAATATTCTGATTTGTTGCTCAAAAACATTTATTAGTAGTATTCAGGTTTCTTTGATAAATAGAAAGTTCATTAGAACAGCGTCTGACAGTATCTGAAATGGAGCTCTTTTCTAATATTATAAATATCACCATCACTTTTGATCAATTTAAAGCATCCATGCTTGATAAAATTATTAATTTCTACCTTAATTATAATAAAAATATATTCAAACAGAAAGCGGTTATTTTAAATAGTAAAAATATTTCACAATATTACTGCTTTTACTGTATTTTGGATCAAATAAATGCAGCCTTTGTGAGCAGAAGAGACTTCTTTAAAAAACATTAAAAACATTTGACTGGTAGTTTATTTTTGTGGAAACCATGATGTATTTGTTTCAAGATTCTCTGATGAATAGAAAGTTCAAAAGAACATAATTTATTTGAAATTAACATTGTTGTAACAATGTAAAGTCGTTCATGTCACTTGTGATTAATTAAATGTATCCTCACTGATTAAAAATACTAATTTCTTCAAAAAATAAATAAAAAATAAAAAAATCATATTGATCCGAAACTTTTTATTGATAATGTATTAACGATATTGCATGCCAGTTTATTCTTTGACTTCTCGTTTTGTGTTCTAAAGAACAGTGAAAGTCATACAGGTTTAGAATGACATTGAAGACTAATACATGTGATTATTATTTATTTATTTATTTTTTTCTTGAGTGCCATTTTTATATGTGCATGTGGTGGCACATAAGCTTATATGTGTGTGTCTGGCGGTCTAAGAGAACAGGCAGTCAGCAGAGGAAAAAAACGATGACTGTGCTTAAATTAATGAGATTAATGTTCCAGCAACTTCCTCTCTACACTTTTGGCCTTAGATCTGCTCCTCTGAGGCTAGTGAGCTCATACAACGCTCAACCCTTCTCCTTAAGCCCGTAACCCAGTCCTCAGGATTACTCCCCCTTAGAGAACAGAGCGGGAGAGCGAGAGAGAGAGAGAGAAAAGAGAGGGGTCTAACGAGTGGGTTTTGCTAGTCCAGCGCTGTTTGTTTTATCAGTGCTACTGTGGCGCTGTGGGAGCGGAGCTGAATGACAGCCGGTGGCCACAGCTTTTCCTTCTGAGGGCTCGGGTGATGAATGTGCGCAGCCAATCTAGGACACTGCAACGGAAGTACCATAAATTCTCCTGTGCTATCAGAAATCGAGTGGGAAGACGTCACGTGTTTGTGTGCGAATGCATTGTATGTGTTTGTGCATTTAAGGATGTTTTGCAGAAAATATCCGCATCCTTGGGGTACTTGCGTGCTGTTCATTTTTCTTTTTTTTTTTCCATTTCTGTACCCACTTTGTACCCAATATTTCAATGCATGATCCCAAGTGTTTAAGAATGACTGTCCCCCCCGTGTGTGTTTGTGTGTGTGTGTGTGTGTGTGTGTATGCCGCCCATCTAGGGAAGGGTTACAGGATTACAGCTGTCTTTTGCCTGTGGGAAGTGGCGTCGCGTTCCTTCCCATTTGTTGTTCCCACGGACCTGAGTTTTTGCAGCGGGGCATTCTGGGAGGCCACACCAGGGACTTTCTGTATATCACTGCTGTGGCAGATTGTGACAAATTGCCAGCCGTATATCAACAGGTTGTGCAGGATTTGAGAGATGCCAGGAGCACAGAGCATAGAGGCTAATTGGCAGGAAAAAATGCTTTTTCAAAATCCAGCCAAGACTTGACGTTCTGGGCTGGTCAAAGCGACAAACTAATTCACAGTAATTCTCTCACTTGCTTGCTTTTATCAGAGACTTAGGAGGGGGAACCACAACAGTAATCATGTTGGCCATGCTTATTTCTTGGCTCTTAAAGTGTTTTACAGTTTTAAGATGAGTACATTATGACCTACTGATGACCTTTGCGGTTTATAACAGCAAAGCGGACTGCGTTTTCTTAAAGCTGACTGCGTGTTTAGTTACATATTTAGGTTAGTGACAGTTTGATTGTACAGACATTTAATACTAGAAATTTAATTCTGTTTAAAGGAAAATAATACATAACATTTGTTTACTTGTTTAAATCTTGAAATGCAAGAAAGACACAAGTACAGTTAAGGTCAGAAGTTTACATAGACTAATTAAGTTAATTATTTGACCAATATAAGAGGGATCATACAAAATGCATGTTGTTTTTTTTATTTCATATTGACCTGAATAAGATATTTCACATAAAATATGTTTATATATCTTCCACAAGAGAGAATAATAGTTCAATTTAATGGTGTTTGATACATATCATCTGCGATGATATCGTAATTGTTGTTTTAACGATGTGCAATTTGACATTGTCGAGTATATTGCAAAAAGCAAACAAAACACATCTACATAGTGCACGCATAACGTTACATTACGTCTAGTAAGTACACATTAGAGTGCTTTCTTTCACTGCATGATTCAGTCTATTAAAATGCTTTTAAATGATCACAAAATTCAAGATATGGGGGCAGAAAATGTATACATTTATATGATTTCATATGGTTAGTCAATATCACACAAACAGTGCTGTTTTTTTCTTAAACAAATCAGATATCAAAATCAAGTGATATTGATTTTATGTAACAGTTCAATAAACAAGAAGTTAATATTAAAAGATTTACGTTTTAATTTAGACAGACCAGGGATCTCCAAAATGGGACGGGAACTCCAAAAGTGGGCATAACCTCCAAAACGGGGCGGGGTCTTGTCGCGCAGAGACTTTCCCCATTGGCTCTGGCTTCAGCCTATTGTTATTGATTTACATTTCAAAACTAAACTTTATAAATTAAACATTGTTTGTAGTTGATCCCAAATATAATAAACTATGCTATATAAATAAATATGCTCAGTGAGAGCAGAGCCCCAAAACTTGTGGCCAGTGGTTAATGATATAAACTGGAATCACCCACAAGCTCTCACGCGAGCCGTCCCAGTGAAGTGCAGGGGGAAGGCTTTAATCGCTTTGTTTTAAGCAACGGGGGGCGTCCCGGGTCTTAAAATTCGCAGGGTAGGGGCGGGTAGTGATGCTGGATGTTACTAAAAAGGTCAAATTTTCCGGTGAGGTCCAGTTGGGGAGTTACAGAACGGCCCGACAATCTCATATCGCATAATCTTATTACCAATCCCGCCGTGCAGTCAGTTTCACTGGTTAAGGTAAGGTTAAGGTTAGGATAGGGTGCGGGGTAGGTTTAGGGGTTAGCATTTGTGTAGCATAGTGTAGGAAATCTACACTGTGATTGACACAACCAATAAAATCTGTAGAATCAGGTGTGAGGCGGAGCTTGCATTGAAGTGGATTGGGGGGAAAAATTGCGCATGCATGTCATGTGCCTGTCCATCAAAGGGAGGAAGCCACGCCCTATTTTGGAGCGCCCACCCCGTTTTGGAGTTCCCGTCCCCATTTGGAGATCTCCAGGCTGCAGTTATATACCCCTCCAATTTCGCCAACAAAAATCATTCCAATCACAACCACCACACTGTGTTGCGTCTCTGAGTAACATGACTGTGTTTCGTTCCTGAATGAATCAACCGTTTAAATGATTCGGTTCAATCGCAATGACTCACTTATTAACAGCGATCACTGCCACCTACTGGCGGTTTTAATTTCACATTCAAAGTATCTTTTCACTTTTAAAGTAATTTCAAATATTGGTATTCAGTGTTTTAATATTTAAAATATAAAAACATTATGTATGCATTTGCAACTGCAGGTAAATTTCCATGTCCCTCTAAGCTGCATTAACATGTGTAAATACATCTAAATGCCACTTCATATGCAACTTCTGTAAAGATGTATTTTGTTGATACTGATTTAATTTGTTTAGTAACAGCCTACATGTATTGTTGTTATTAATATTATTATTATTGACTGATTAAGTGTAAAAATGTGACTAAAAGGATGCACACTTTTAGAAAAAAAAAGCTTTATACATGTAAAACTGCCCATAAAAGGTGAAAATCACAATGACACAGACAGCAGCGTATTGTCTAATTGATCGTTATCGATTAAATCCCAGAAAATATTGAGATATTGTTTTTTGTCAATATCGCACACCCCTAGTTCAATTTATAAAAAATTACTCCGTTCAAAAGTTCACATATGCTTGATTCTTAATGCTGTGTTGTTACATGAATGATCCACAGCTGTTTTTTTTGTTTAGTGATAGATGTTTGAGTCCCTTGTTTGTCCTGAACGGTTAAACTGCCTGCTGTTCTTCAGAAAAAATTGTCAGGTCCTACAAATTCTTTGATTTTTTTTTTTTTTTTCAGCATTTTTGTGTATTTATTTGAAGACCCATCTTTTTTACACTGAGGACAACTAGAGGACTCATTACAGAAGGTTTAAACGCTCACTGATGCTCCAGAAGGAAACGCAATGCATTAACAAAATGCCAAATGGGGTGAAAACATTTTGAATTTGAAGATTTCACCCCATTTTCACCCAAATGGGGTGAAAACGTTTTGAATTTGAAGATTAGGGTTAAAATTGAACTTTTTTTTTTTTTCTCTTCTGGGAAACATGCAAGTATCTTCTGTAGCTTCAGAAAGGGAGTAATGAATGAAAAAAGTATGATATTTAGGCAAAATAAGAAAAATGTACACATCTTCATTTTGTTCAAAAGTTTACACCCTGACTCAATGCATCATTTTTCCTTCTGAAGTATCAGTGAGC
>JAHKKF010514704.1:0-24267 GCA_019740295.1 Labeo calbasu
CTTTCTCAAGCCAACTTAATAAGAATATGAATGTGACATATGAACTCATGTTTATAATCAACCCCAGTTTGCTACAGTCTTCAGCCAATGGAGGAAACAGAAGAACCGCTAATGTAGCGGCACATGGATTCGCAAATCTCTTCGTACTGGATAAGAAAGATCTCAATGACATCCTGATTCACTACCCAGAGTCTCAGAAAGTGCTGGCCAGGAAGGGACGGTGAGTTATATCACATTATTCTTTCAGTCAAACGTTCATATAAATGCACCTACAGTGAGCAGTGAGAAAATTAATCAAAAAGTTTTGCAAGACATTAAAGGTTCACCCAAAAATGAAAATTCTGTTATTAATTACTCACCCTCATGTCGTTCCAAACCTGTAAGAACTTTGTTCATCTTCAGAACACAAATAAGATATTTTTGATGAAATCCGAAAACTTTCTGACCCTGCATAGACAGCAATGCAACTGACACATTCAAGGCCCAGAAAGGTAGTAAGGACATCGATAAAATAGTCCATGTGACATCTGTGGTTCAACAGTAATGTTATGAAGCCACAAGAATACTTTTTGTGCACAAAGAAATAAAACTGGACTATTTCATTGATGTCCATACCACCTTTCTGATTCATTTTAGTGAATCAATTTGTTCAAACGGTTCTGTTCACTGACTTATTTGAAGCATCACTTACACATAGACTTCAGCCCTGCTGCTCACTAACCTACAGTGACTAAAATGTACTACCAACGGTGAAATCTAAAATACTGGTTAAACCGTTTTACAGAAAACTGCTGAAAGCCAAGGGTCCACCTCCTGCTGCTAAAGCCGACGAGGACAAGAAGAAAGGATTGGCAATGTTCACACAAAAACCTCCCACTCCCAAACTTTTGCGTGCCTTTGCAGGAGGAGCATTTTCCAAAAAAGGCTTTATGGACAGACTTAAGGTAAGGAATTCTCTATGTGTGTATAATAATTTTATATAAATGCAGTTATTATTTTGTCTTGTGAACTTTATATAAACATCTGTTATGTGGAAATAGTTTATTTAGGACAGTGCTAAATAAAAAATAACATACAGTTTTCATGATCCCTCTTATTTTGTTAAAATTATTAACTTTTAGAATAGGGGTATGTAAATTTATGAGCATAACTGTATGTATATATATATATCTATATATCATTTTTAAATATACACTACCGTATAAAATTTTGGGGCCAGTAGATTTCGATTTCTAAAGACTTCTATTTCAAATAAATGTTGTTCATTTGAACTTTGTATTTAAGATACTGAATACTGAAAATATCTATCATTGTCAAAGATATTAAGCAACACAACTGTTTTCAGCATTGCTAATAATAATAAATGTTTCTTAAGTAGAAAATCAGCATACTAGAATGATTTCTGAAGGATTTTACGACACTGAAAACTGGAGTAATGAAAAAAAATCAGCTTTGCATCAGAAATAAAGTACATTTTAAAATAAATTAAAATAGAAAATAGTTATTTAAAAGGTATAAGAAATATAAAAATTAATATTTTGCAATATTACTCTTTACTTTTACTGTATAAGAGACTTCTTTTCAAAAAAATGCCTAAAAAAACTTACTGACCCCAAACATTTTAGTAGCACTGTATATTGAATAAAACTTTGGATGGAAAATACAATATAATACAATTACAAAAAAGAAAAAGTTAAAAAAGAGTAAATTTTTTCTTTATATTTTTCTTTTCTAGACTGCTGCTACGTCAGAACGTCAATAATCACATAAAACGCATTAAATATTTATCTTTTTAGATTTTTTTTGTTCCTTTTTAAATAACCTGCATATTTAAATGTTTTTTTTAAGTCTTTATATTAGTGCTGTCAAACGATTAATCGCGATTAATCACATCCAAAATATACGTTTCTGTTTACATAATATATGTATGTGTGTACTGTGTATATTTATTATGTATATATATATAAATACACACACATGCATGTATATATTTGAAAAAAATGCATGTTTATATATTAAATATATTTATATATAATATAAACTATATGAATATAAATATATACATTGTAATATTTTCAAAATATATACTGCATGCGTGTGTGTATTTATATATATGTATTAAATATACACAGTGCACACACATATATTATGTAAATAAAAACTTTTATTTGGGATGCGATTAATCGCGATTAATCGTTTAATCGCTTTATATATATGTAAATATTTTTAAAATTAGCTTTTTTCTCTGCTAACCGCACTACTTGCCAATTACTAGTAATACATGCATTATTTAATTGCAGTTTGTTCCCAGTTTGTTGCAGTTCCTTCCAAAACAGTATGTTTGTAGATCTATTTTGTACTGAAACCTAAATAAAAGACATATTTTGTAATTGCATAGTACAGTGAACCTCGTTTCTGATTATATAGTTAGCCAAGGATTGGTAGTTGAGTCAGTCTGCCGCGGGACCTCAGTTAATCTCTTTAGTCTGGCAGGGACACTGAGAGTTTTAATTAACTAAGTGGTCTTTCTAAATGTGGACCCAGTGCAAATATACATCACAAACAGAGCAGGAATAGCTCACAGCTCCAGAATAGCCCACGGATGCACTATTAAAGTGCTGTATGACACACTTTGAGCCCAAATTACGGCAAATATCTCTTAATCAGGCAAAAATGCGTATTTGTTGGCTTTACGAAACGAAATGGCCCTTTGCAGCTCAGCTTATAACACAGTTAGATGCATTGTGATTGGTTGACTGCAAATGAGAAGGCCTATGATAGGTCAGTCCAACTGAGGTGAACCCTGGGAAAAGGGCTGTTCCTAAGAGGGAATTAATAGAGATCAAAGAATTAATTGAAGCAGGTTGGAGTTCACACATCAGAGACAGGTGGATAAAGAGAGTGGAGGGATAAATCTGGATGGGACCGCGTGCCGGCTCGAGCCAGAACAGCTATGTTCAGCACGTTGAAAACGCTTTTTCGGCCCAAAACTGTGGCGGCAGTAGCTCAGAGCCCTGGATCTCCGACACCAGCGCCTGCACCCGCACCTGCTCCGGCTTCAACCCCAGCACCTGCTCCTCCGACAAAGGTACAACTACCTGGCTTTTGCACAACACCGCACCAGCAACACATAAAACTCATTCTAAGAACAGAGAAATACAAAAAATAATAGACTTCTGGCCAAAATGATAAATCTCAGCTTGCTTTACTAAATAGGCAGCTCAAAAAGTAGTGATCTGAATAAGCTATGTGGATTTAAATCTGTAATATTTACTTACTAATAATGTTTTATGTAGAAAATGGTATGTTAAAAATAAAATTGTCTCTGGTACTTCTTTGTAAAATAGTCTGAAAGACATTAACAATATTTATTTATTTATTTACTTACTTAATGTTTATTTAGGACATCAGATAATGCAGATTATGTAGTAAATTTTAGTGAAGTAAATTTAAGCATGCATATAAATACATGAATAACGGTAGTTGACATCCTATACTGTATCTAATAGTTAGACAAAGTAAAAAAAAAAATATATATATATATAAATTTTTTTTACTTTGTCTAACTATTACGCATTTAGTGTTTATGACCTTACATTCATTTGAAGAAAAAAATATTTATGTATTATATAAATTATTTGTCGTACCAGAAAAATATCTTTATGAACTGCAAAAAAAACTTCTGAAATTCACATGCTTCTTTTACATTTGAATGTAAAATGTTAATCTAAAAAAAAAAGCTAATGGAAATTACATTTATTATTTGTCAACTTCCTGCATGCACATTTACCACTACTGTGTCAACATTAGACTACTGAAGTTTCTGTAGTAATGCTCATTAATCTTATTTTAGTATCATTGATATATTATTTTTATTGTTTATTTATTTATTTTGTTGGTCAATATTTTGAATTAGATTTATTTTTTTTTTAGTTTTTTACTAAGCTTTTACTTAAAAGTTTTAGCAACTGAGTTATTTTTAATAGAATTTTTTGTTGTTGTTGATATTTTTAAAGTTTATGTAGTATTTATACATTTTTATTTAGTTTTAGTTATTTTAGCTCTTCAATTTAAACTAAACAGATTAGTACTGTTGTTTTTTTATTTTTTTTTTATTTTTTTTTTTTCAAGTAACGAAAATGTTTTTAGGCTTTAGTTAAAGATAATGACCCTGATGCTTGTAAATAGTGCTGGGCAATGATTAATCGCAATGAAAAGTTTTTGTTTATATAATATGTGTGTGTGCTGTGTATATTTATTATGTATATATAAGAACACACACATACAGTATATATTTTGAAAATACTTAGATGTATTTACATGTATATATTTATATTCATATAATTTGTATTTTATATAAAAATATTTAATATATAAACATTTTTCTAAAATATATACATGCATGTGTGTGCATTTATATATACTTAATATATATACACAGTACACACACATATGTACACAAAAACTTATTTTGGATATATGCATTCTTATTGTCAGCAGATGCGGCATTTCATTGTGTTTAAAACAGTTTATGGCACACCTCTCATTTGTTCAGACGTCATTGCTATAAACTGTAATATGTTGTGATGAAGATAGAAAGCAAAACAATTTCGGTGTTAACAGGAGGAAAACGCAGATGCAAAGAAAGATGAAGAAAAAAAAGAAGAGAAAAAGGAGGAAAAGCCTGCCGGTGAGTCTTCATCTATCTTCACTTCATGAGATGATGTTCCATTAACGGAAACTGCAATTCACTGTGTACATTTTTGTTTAAGACTGACAGTTTTTAGTATGATTGATGTTTTCATCTGGAGTCCTCAAGACCTTCTCATTTAGGGAGATCTGAATGAAAAAGCATAATGGACTACATTATCTTGCTAAAGTAGGCTACTTTATTCACTAATTATCATGTCAGGAAAAACTAAAACTTATTTTTAAAGCACTCTGGACACCATGAATGAGTGTTAAAATCCATAGTCAAAGAGCAAATACATGCACATGTGCTGTTAATAATCAGAGAGGTTTTTTTCTGTTCACAGTTCGTCTTTAATTAAGTGCTAATTCACGTATGAGCCGATCTAAGATGGAATTTTAAATCATATTATACCAAAACATCAAATTCTGACCTGTGCTTCTTAAGAACCAGCTCCTGCACCAGCTTCAGCACCGGCTCCTGCTCCAGCACCTACACCTGCTCCAGAGCCCCCTAAACCAGAAGCCAAACCAGCGGATCCAGCCAATCCCGGAGCAGAAGCTGCAAAGGGGTAAGAGTTCAGACTGCCTGCAATATGCATTGTGTATTATACTGTCTGTATACTATACTGTACTATACTACACTATACTATACTATACCATACTATACTATACTGTACTGTGCTATGCTATGCTATGCTATAGTACAATATACTATACTATACTATACTATACTATAAAATTTTATAAAAGTTAGTTGTTTTCTAACTCGGGTCCAGAGGCCACAGAGTGCTAGAGATTCAGCAGAGAAGGTTTAGAGAAAAAATAGAGTAAAAATTGCAAAATAATAACTACAACAATTGATTTTTAATTGTAAATTATTGTTATTATGATCATTATTACAATTAATTAATTCATTTATTCGTTAAAATATATTATTATTAAATATTCAATACCAAATTATTAAATACATACAGTACATATATTATTATTATTATTATTTATTTATTTTTTTTTTTATTTTTTTTTTTTTTTATTAACCCTCTGGTTGTGTTCGAATTCCTGTCACAGTAAAAAATGACCGGACTCAAAACAATTGCTTATAAATCTCTCATTATGCTATATTATCACCAAATATTGGATTCATTCTTTTTGTCAACTTGCTTTCTTTCATTTAGGACTTTTCTTTCAAATAAATGAGGCCTACGATTAATCACATTCAAATAGAAACACGAAACTGGTCCTAAATGAAAGAAAACAAGAATGAATCCAATATTTGGTGATAATATAGCATAATGAGAGATTTATAAGCAATTGTTTGGAGTCCGGTCATTTTTGACTAGGAACACAATTTTGCAATTTTGTACAAAATAAAAGCATTTAAAAGCAAACTTCCTTATTAAACATTAAAGCACACTAGTGTGATACACAGTGCAAATTTTCATATTTTTTTATCTCATATAATGAAAAAAAATATTCATAAAAAATGATTTTTTCACTTAAAAAACGAGGTACTTTCTCTTAGAAAAATGAGGCGTATGATTAATCAGATGCAAATAGAAACACAAAACCAGTCCTAAATGAAAGAAAACAAGTTGACAAAAAGAATGAATCCAGGCTTTAGTGATAATATAGCATAATAAGAGATTTATAAGCAGAAATCTTTTCCGGGTCAATTTGACCCGAACACAACCAGAGGGTTAAATGGATAAATGTTAACATTTACCAAATGTAATATTGTTGTCTTTTTTTAAGATCACATCTAATAGTTTAAATATAGATTATTATTTGAATATAATAAACATTTTTAAATTATAATAAATATTCAAATAAATATGTATTATTTAAATAGATGTAAATAAATATATATTGATAAAAAGGTAAATGTTAACATTTACCAAATGTAATATTGTTGTCTTTCTAATATCACACTTAGTATTTCCTTTATACACACTATTAATGCACATGCTTTTAATGTTTTAGGGTCCCTTGTCAGGGGAACATCATATTTATTGGTTATTTATGGGTTATTGGCAGCAAAAATTTAAATAGGTCAATAAAAATATGCGAGTTTGCCCCTTCATGTCATTGTTGGGTTTTCTTTCCTGTTTTCTACCACTTGATGTGCAGTGTGTGACTCCAAAAGTAGCTGAAAGTAGCTTAGGGGATCTGCTGTATTTGTGACTTAAGAAGATCATGAAAATGTCCTCACATGCAAACAGGACTTTCTGTTTTTTCTATCTTTAATTTTTCTTTGTGTCAGCATACAGCTGACACTAGATTGATTTCAGCAACCCATGCTAGGCAGTCATCATTTTCCAGTTACAATTCTTATAACTAAGAACCTGGTGTAAGAGTTGAGAGCTAAATTTACCACATGGACCCATTTTAGCTGACTGCAATAAACCAGACTGCACCAGATGGAAAAGAGGAACAAATGTAGAGTTGCACTGATTAAAATGCTTATAAATAGATGAGGTACAGGTTTACACTGTCTAGTCCTGAGCATGTAGTGATTATATGAGGTGTCGTCTGAGTTTAGCTGCTGATCTTTCTCTGTAAACAGGTCAGAAGCCTTAGGCTGTGAGATGTGCAAAGCTTTGTCACATTTCCCTGTTTTGTAATAATACACTTCATGTTTAAATATCTAAACCAGTTTAGAGCTCATAATTCTTAACATCACCACATAACACATTAACTTGAATTAAAGGGATAGTTCACCCAAAAATGAAAATTCTGTTATTTACTTACCCTCATATCGTTCTAAACCTGTCAGACCTTCGTTCATCCTCAGAACACAAATTAAGATATTTTTGATGAAATCCGAGAGCTTTCTGACTCATCAACACAACTGACACTTTCAAGGCCCAAAAAGGTAGACATCGTTAAAATAGTCTATGTGACATCAGTGGTTCAACCGTAATTTTATGAAGCTACAAGAATACTTTTTGTGCGCCAAGAAAACAAAAATAATGACTTTATTCAGCAATTTCTTCTCTTCCGCATGCGTCATGGTACTCTCTTGAACATACGTCAAAGACTGACACAGAAGAGAAGAAATTTTTGAATGAAGCTGTTATTTTTGTTTTCTTTGTGCACAAAAAGTATTCTTGTAGCTTCATAAAATGACGGTTAAACCACTGATGTCACATGGGCTAATTTAACGATGTCTTTCCTTTCTGGGCCTTGAATGTGTCCGCTGCATTGCTGTCTATGCAGGGTCAGAAAACGTTCGTATTTCATCAAAAACATCTTAATTTGTGTTCTGAAGATGAACAAAGGTCTTACAGGTTTGGAACAACAAGAAGGTGAGTAACTAAAGACAGAATTTTCTTTTTGGGTGAACTATCCCTTTAAGGGAACATTCCATTTGTTAACATTATAAGAATGTTACTTTTGAATGATTCCGGAACATAGTAACATTTAAAAAATGTTAAGACTTTTTAGAAAACGTTCATTGAACAATGCTTCCAGATGCTTCCACATGAAATCTAACACGATCATCAGACATTAAAAAAATCATCAAAACTGTAACGTTATGGAATAAAATGTCGACCCATGAAGAGATAATAATGACTGTCAAGCTTTGGGGGACATAGTAGTATACTTAAAATATGATGTCACTTAAAGAAAACTTACGAGTATACTTGCAGTTTGAACCTACTAAACTAGTAGTTTACTGAGACTATAGTATAGTATAGTATAGTATTTAATTAGTAAACTATCAGTATATCTAAAAGTTCACTCTTAGTATAGCTGCAAACTCAAAACTTAGATGTAAACTAGTTGTGTACTCAAAGTTTACTACTGTTATACTTTTATATACTAGAAAGTGGGCCAATTTAGTCCCTAGGAGTATTGGAATAGTACTACTAATAACTGTATACTTACTACATAAAGTATACTTGAAAATATACTTGAACTTTACTTAAGTATACTTAATAAAATAAACTCAAAGTATACTACTTTTTGGTAATGGCTACTATTACTACTAGTGATTGTTTACATAATTAAACCTACATTCCTCTGTCTTTTTCATTTAGTGAGGATGCACCACCACCACCTCCTCCACCCATCGTCATCAACAGATACTGTGACGACCATCTGCGAGACATCTTGAAGAAACTACGGGAGAGGACAGAGCTTTATAAGGAGAAAGTCATAGACCTCTACGCCTCGTCCCCAGAGCACAGCCCACCTGTCAGTGAGTACAAACACATCCAGAGTCTCTCTGAATCCTGCTGTTTGATGGACAAGTCAATAACGCAAGATACATAAATGATCTAGCAGCTGTAGGATTTGTAGTCTTAAGGTCTTTAAACAGTTTGACTCATTTACCCTGCTGGAAAAATCAGGTCATTCTAGCTTAAGGTGATAATAATATGGTTTGTTTGGTTTCTGAGCTGGTTTGTTTCTGTCTACCAGGTCAAAAACAACTGCTAGTCCTTCTTATTAACCATCCAGACAATCTAATGACTATAAATGACCAATTTTGTCCAGCCAAAAGCATAAAAAACTAGCTCCCACCTGGATGTTTTAGTAGGGAATCCATCAGTTTGTGTTCTGAACTTTGGTCTAAATTTGATATCCAGCACCGGTTTATCGAAAAGAAGACTGGATCAAAAAGCAAGAAGCGGAGAGAATAAAACGAGAAGAGGCCGAGCAGAAGAAAAAAGAGGAGGATGCTAAGAAAGCGGCGGCGAAGAAAGAAAAAGAGGAGAAAGAAAAGAAGGAGAAAGAGGAAAAGCTGAAAGCCGAGAAGGAGAAGGCCGATAAGGAGGCGGCCGAAGCCATATGCCCCAAAATCAAATGCAATTGCATAGACAAACTTCTCAAACCTTTTGAAGATAAGATGGATGCATATTTGGGGACAACCATTGACCCTTTTACAGGTAGGACACTATGAGAACTAAGGGCGTTTTTTGAAGCAATTTTATTAAACATTGACCTGAACATGTTTGTTAATTTTATCTCTAATGGTATTGATCTTGGTAGTAAAGCAGTTTATCAATGCTGTTTGATGCTTTAGTTTTCATGAATTCAGCCACTGTACTGAATTAATACCTAGTGTTATGTTTGTTTTTCTCTAAAAGAAATGAAAAGTAATCCAATCCAGCAGTTTTAATGCTTTTCTGTAGGAGGAAGTACTTTCCCTCCATGCAATACGAAATACCTCTAGTTTTGTTTTCTTCCAGCTGCACTCCATTTTCCCCCTCTACTGTTTGGGCACGGCTCATGTTTACAACAGTAATCTTAGAGGGTAGACTCATTTAAAGTAATGTAGCTGTTCTAACCGATTTTCTCTCATCAGATCGTCGGTATATTAAATGGCTCAGTGTCGTCACAATCGCTTTTAACTACAACGTTTGGCTGGCCACGGCACGTTTGTGTTTCCCGTACCACACACCTGTGACCATCCCCTTCTGGATCTTTTTTGATATCCTCGCAGACCTTGTGAACATCATAGATATCACCATGTTTCAGCCGCGCTTACAGTTTGTGAAAGCAGGAGATATCATAGTAAGTAAATCTCTCTATAGGTGCTTTCACCTTTGGAATTGTGACAATAGAATGTCCACTAAAAAACCTACAAATTTATTTTCTCAGAAAGACAGAGAACTGGCAAAACAGAAGTACAGAGCATCTGCCAGATTTCAGGTGTGTAGAAATTATATGCACCGCTGTTCAAAAGTTTGGGATCAGCAAGATTTTTATTGTTTCTTAAAGAAGTTTCTTATGCTAATCAAGGCTGCATTTATTTGATCAAAAATACAGAAAAAAAAATGTAATTTTGCGAAATATTACTGCAATTTAAAACAACAGTTTTCTATTTTAATATACTTTAACATATAATTTATTTCTGTGATGCAAAGCTGAATTTTTAGCATCATTACTCCAGTCTTCAGTGTCACATGATCCTTCAAAAATCATTCTAATATGCTGTTTTATTAGTAATGTTGTGTTTTTTCAGGATTCTTTGACAAATAAAAAGTTTAAAATAACAGTGTTTATTCAAAATAGAAATTTTGTGTTATAATATACACTACTATTCACAAGTTTGAGTTCAGTAAATGTACTTTTTTTTAAGAAATTAATACTTTTACTCAGCAAGGATGTGTTAAATTGATTAAAAGTGATAGTAAAGACATATTGTTAGAAAATATTTCTATTTTGAATGAATGCTGTTCTTTTGAACTTTTTATTCATCATCAAAGAAAATCAAGAAATAAGGTATCACAGGTTTCAAAAAAATATTATGCAGCACAACAGTTTCAACACTGATAATAAATCAGCATATTAGAATGATTTCTGAAGGATCATGTGACACTGAAGACTGGGGTAATGGCTGATGAAAATTCAGTGCTGCGTCACAGAAATAAATTATTAAATTATATTTTAAAGTATATTAAAATAGGAAACCAGTATTGAAAATTGTAATAATATTTCACAATATTACTGTTTTCTCTGTATTTTTTATCAAATAAATTCAGTCTTAATGAGCAGAAAAATCTTTTTTAAATAACATTAAAATCAAACTTTTGAATGGCAGTCTACATCATTAATAAACATATGTAATTTGTGACCCTGGACCACAAAACCAGTCATATGGGTCAATTTTTTCAAATTGAGATTTATACATAATCTGAAAGCTGAATAAATAAGATTTCCATTGATGTATTGTTTGCTATGATAGAACAATATTTGGTCGAGATACAACTATTTGAAAATCTGGAATCCGAGGGTGCAAAAAATCAAAATATTGAGAAAATCACCTTTAAAGTTGTCCAAATAAAGTTCTTAACAATGTATATTACTAATCAAAAATTAAGTTTTGATATATTTACATTTTGACCCATACAATGTATTTTTGGCTACTGCTACAAATATACCCCAGCGACTTAAGACTGGTTTTGTGGTCCAGGATCACATATATGTATTTATGATATATGTATTTTCTTTTATTTTATCCTAAAAATATTTTTTCTCAACAGACAGATCTGATAAGCATCATACCATTTGACTTGCTGTGTTTCCACTTTGGGTTTACATCAATCTTTAGGATAAACCGGTTTGTGCGGGTCAGTTATTCAACTTCTCCAGCCAAAACTGTCCAATTTTTTTTTATTCAGATTTTTTATATTATTATTTTTATATTTTCAAGTGTTAGTTTAGTATTGTGTATATCTGATATACAATAATTTTTCAATTTATTTTAACTTTATTTTATTTTATTTTATTTTTTTTTTTTTGTGATTTGTATTATTTCCTGTTTTTTTGTTTTTTTATTTCAGTTTTAGTTTTATTATTTTAATTTTATTTCATTTATTTGCCAAGGTAACATTTCTAATTTAGTTTTTCTTCTGATATTTTTTATTTTAGCTTTATTTCAGTTCATTTTTTTAAATTGTTTTAGTAAACTATAAAAAAAACGCTGGAACTAGCATACAGCTAGTTCTTGCTATGAACTGTGTAGTAGTTCACTCTGTAATCAGCTCTGTTTAATGTGCATATTCCTTCTTACTTTTTAGTATCAGTCATTTTTTGAGTTCAGTGATCGTCTGGAAAGCATCATGGCTAAGGCGTATATCTGGAGGTATGTCTAAAATGTGTGATTTTTATATGCTAATCTACTCTGAGTGGCTCTTAGCATGTTGCTACTAGGTGGTTGCATACTGACCCACTCCAATAATATATGACATTTTTGTATTTGGATGAACATGGTTTTTTATTTTTTTATTTTATTTTTTATGTATGGGTTCTATCACCCACCATGTCAAAATTATAAATCTTACTGCTTAGTAAAATCATAGCACACCTCTCTTCAACAAGTTTGACAATTTGAGGTATCATGATGAGCAAATGGTAAGGTTTGGGGCTGTGTTTAAATTTGTATGTATGGGCAATAATAATCATAGTGATGCTGGGCTTTTTTCAGAGTTGGCCGCACTACTGGATATCTGCTCTACTGTCTCCATTTAAACGCCTGCCTTTACTATGTAGCATCAGAATACGAGGGGCTGGGCAGCACTAAATGGACATATAATGGAAAAGGAAATGCGTATGACCTCTTTTTTTCCCTTTTGCCATTATTTGGTATATTCCATAAATAGTAGCTTTTAATAAATTAAAATAAATTTCATTTAATATTGAATTACAATGTTGTATATAATTATTATATTATATTTTTATAATTTACACAAATGTAAATACATTCAAAATAAAATATTAATAAATACTATACTGATAATTTGCTATTTTTCTTTCCCTAGGTATCTACGCTGTTATTATTTTGCCACCCGTACGCTTATCACTATCGGAGGTCTCCCCGAGCCCCAAACACTCTTTGAGATCATCTTCCAGCTGGTGAACTTCTTTACTGGAGTCTTTGTCTTCTCTAGCTTGATTGGACAGGTAAATAAATTCAAATGTATAACACATGTCCTAGAATAATAACTCCACACCACTGATCAAAATTTGTTTAAACCCAGATGAGAGATGTCATTGGAGCAGCTACGGCGGGGCAGACCTACTTCCGTGCCTCTATGGACGCCTGTGTGGCGTATATGAACACCTACACCATCCCAAAGCTGGTGCAGAATAGAGTGCGTACCTGGTACAACTACACCTGGGATTCCCAGGGCATGCTGGGTAAGAGTACTTCTAATACAGATAGTTTTAGACCTAGAGTGCAGGTTACTATAAGTCTAAATCAATGCTAATTTCTATGGATCAGATGAATCTGAGTTATTAGAAAACATGCCTCTGGTGATGAGAACAGCCATCGCTGTGGACATCAACCTCGCCACCTTCCAGAAGATCGACCTCTTCAAGGTAAAACTGAACACTTGTCAGTCAAATAATGACAAAACTGCATTTAGCAAATGTTAAGTGATAATATATACCTAAAAAGCATATTAAATGCAAGTAAACAGTCTGCTTTAATGTTTCAAATTATGTTTGTGAAAATAAAATGTCAAAATATGGGTTAAATAATGTTCTATTCTCACTCAGCGTAACAGATATTTATGTAATATATATATATATATATCTTATTACTGACAAATGGGTAAAATCTAGTGTTTTGAAGCATTTGTAAAGGTTTAAATGTACAATGAATTAGTTACAATTATTTATTTTTTTCACCTTATCAGTCGGCCATATTGGCGGCACCGAACGCAAACAATGCCACTGAACCGAATGAAATCACATATTTTGCTGATTATTACTGCTGAAAATGATCAATTATTGTCATGTTTTGGGCTGTACTAATCGGTCGACCAGGAAAAACGTTTGGAATACTATAGACTGCCAAAAGTTATAACAAATCAATGACAGGGGTGCAAAAAACTGAGGAACAAAAGGCATTTATGGTTGGTCAAACTGAACCAGGATTTCCAGGAAAAGAATCTTGACAACATTTGTGTTTGTTCTTATTATTTCCAGTCAGGTAGGTGAAATATTTGGCTAATATCTTAATTAATACTGCTTGTACGTATCTTTATCACCTATTAACTTTAGTTTGTCAAAATATTGTGCTCTTTCCTACTTACTAAGTCCTTCTCTATATAATTTTGAAGCTTCCACGTTTTGTTCCGTGGTTTAGACAGCATAAATTAGTAGAACAGCATATTCAGTATTGCATTAACAGTGGAATCCATGCTGTTGTTTACATCCGAGTATTGTCAGAATGGCCGCGCATCCGGGTAACTGACCAAACCTTCTAATAAGATTTTTACATTGCCTTATGGATTATTACACAAAATGAGCTCTGTGAGCAACAAAAGTTTATGATTCGTACACATTTTGTTCATCATGATAATATTCACAAATGAATACACCTTTTATATGTTTTGAAGCCTAAATACAAAGTCCAGTAAAAAGCTAAACGTAACTTTAGGTTACGCCATGTTCTCATGACAGTCGCGCTGAGCTTCTGGCTCTTTCAGTCTTTAACGTTAGTTAAAATGTTTTTTTTTTTTTGTTTTTTTTTCAAAATTTGAGTTAGAATAGCTTGCAAGAGCTAGATTATAATCACAATTAAGATGTGAATGCGGCTAGTAAATAAATGAGTTTACCTGTTCGGTGTGATGACGTTTAATGAAGTCCTGATGAAGTCCCATTTAGCCACTTGTTAGCAACAGCATCGTGTCAAGAAAAATAAAGGCTTTAAAAAAACACACCAACCTTATTTCAGGAATTTAACTACAAACTCGATCAAAAAACCCACTGATTTAAGGACAATGTAATCAGAAGGGACAAAATACTAATTTTCAAGTTTTAACAGCGTTCTAAAAACAAACTTGTGGGGAAAACTCTACTGCCCCCTACTGGTGGCCGCTATTTCATCGATTCTGGTGCAGTTGTAAGAAGTAAATCCATGTTAGAATGACCAAAAAAGTATTAAAGTAAGAGAAAACAAGTGAGGGATTTTGTTTCTCGTTTTTATTTACCATTTCCAACATATTTTTCTAGGGTTGTGACAACCAGATGCTTGTGGACATGTTGCTGCGTCTGAAATCCATTGTGTACTTGCCAGGAGATTTTGTGTGTAAGAAGGTGAAAACATCAGGTGTAATCATCCATGTATCTGATATTATGTTCATTCAACATATTGATTCAGACAATTATCATGAGTAAATGCCTTCCATTGTTTCATACAGGGTGATATTGGGAGAGAAATGTATATTATTAAAGCTGGAGAGGTGCAGGTCATCGGTGGACCGGACAATAAGATTGTGTTCGTGACTCTGAAAGCAGGCTGTGTGTTCGGAGAGATCAGGTACGGGACGGACGATCTATATACACTACTGTTCATAAGTTTGGGGTCTGTAAAATGTTTTAATGTTTTTAAAAGAAGAGTCTAAATGAAGCTGCGTTTATTTGATCAAAATCAATTTTTATTAAAAAAAAAAATTATTTAATTTATTAATCTACTCCTGTGATGACAAAGCATAATCTTTTGTAACATTACAGATGTCTTTACTGTCACTTTTGATCAATTTAATACATCCTTGCTGAATAAAAGTATTAATTTCTTTAAAACAAATATGACTGACAATAGGAACAAGACTGTCTAAAAACAAGTCTAAAACAGAAATATATGTATTTTCAGTCTCTTACAGTCCGCAAAAGATGGAGGCAACAGAAGAACCGCTAACGTTGCTGCTCATGGATTCGCCAACCTTTTCGTACTGGATAAGAAAGATCTCAATGACATCCTGGTTCATTACCCCGAGTCTCAGAAAGTGCTGGCCAGGAAGGGACGGTGAGTCAGAACATGAGCTGTTTCTTCAAGAACTGATTTTAAATGCAGTCGCTACAATAAGTGATGATTCATTCTCTGCTTAGGAAACTGATGAAGGCCAAAGGTAAAACTGCTCCTGTCAAAGATGAAGGTGAAAAGAAGAGGGGATTGGCAATGTTCGGACAGAAACCACCCACTCCGAAAATGATGCGTGCTTTTGGAGGCTTTGGGAAAGGAGGATTGCTGGACAAACTCAGGGTTTGTGTGATGATCTGATGAGTGCAAGTACACATATGTAATGCAGTGTGTGTCTGCCAGTGGATTTAATACAGATTAAAACACAAATGATTCAGTTTGCATACAAATAATTGAAAGATCTGAAATAACAGTAACACTTCTCTTTCCAGCAAGCTCAAGCAGCAGAAAAAAAGAATTGAAAAATACATCCGTCCAACCATCCATCAAGGATATCATCCATCCACCAATCCGTTATTCACCTGTTCATCTGTCCATTTCACAATCTATCTATCTATCTATCTATCTATCAGCTGTTTATCCATCCATATGTCAATTGCATCACTCCATTCATCTGTCCATCTATCCATCCATCCATCCATCCATCTATGCAACTATCCATTTGTCAGTTGTAATTCTGTTTGTCCATCCATCCGTCTGTTTGTCCATCTATGCATCCATCCCTTCATCCATCTATCCTTTTGTTAATTGCATCATCCATCCATCCATATATCCATCCATCCATCCCTCCATCTATGCATCCATCCATTTGTCAATTGTATTCATCCGTTTGTCCATCCATTTGTCAATTGCATCATCCATCTGTTTATCCATCCACCCATCCATATTTGCACCCACTGTCCATCCATTTATCCATCCATTTGTTAATCCATCCATCCATCCATCTTTGGATCCATCCGTTCATCTGTTCATCTATCTATCCATTTGTCAATTGCATCATCTGTTCATCCATCCATCCATCTATGCATTCATCTGACCAACCATCCATTTGTCAATTGTATTCATCCATTCATCTGTCCATCCATCCATCCGTTTATCCACTCCTCCATCCATCCATCCGTCCATCTTTGCATCCACTGTTTGTCCATCCATCTATCCATCTATCCATCTATCCATCCATCCATCCATCCGTCTGTTGATCCATCCATCTGTTCATCTATCCATCTACCTATCCATTTGTCAATTGCATCATCCGTCCATCCGTCCATCCATCCATGCATACATCCATCCATCCATTTGTCAATTGGATCCATGCATACATCCATCCAGTGTTTCATCCATCTATCCATCCGTCAGTTGTATTCATCCGTTCGTCTATTCATCTATGCATTCATCCATCCATCCATCCATCCATGCATCCATCCGTTCAGTCATCCATTCATCTATCCATATATCAATTGCATCATCCATCTGTTTATCCATCTGTCCAACCACCCATCCATCCATCCATCCATCTTTGCATAAATCCATCCATTTGTCAATTGCATTCATCCATTTGTCCATCCGTGTCAATGAATCCATCCGTTCATCCATCCATCCATCCAGCTATCCTTTTGTCAATTGCATCATCTGTCCGTCCATCCATTCGTCTTTGCATAAATCCATCCATTCATCTATCTGTCAGTTGTATTTATCCATTTGTCCATTCATCCATCCATCAATGCATCCATCCAGTTGCATCATCCATCCATCCATCCATCCGTCTATCTTTGCAGACATCCATCCATCCATCCATCCATCCATTTGTCAGTTGAATCGACCCGTCCGTCCGTCCGTCCTTCCATCCATCCACCTGTCAATCTATCTACGCATCTATCCATTTGTCAGTTGTATTTATCCATTCATCTGTCCATCCTTCCATCCATGCATCCATCAGTTCATCCATCCATCCATCTTTGCAAAACTCATCCATCCATTTATTCATGTCAATTGTATTCATCCGTTCGTCTGTCCATCCATGCATCCATTCATCTTTGCAAAATCCATCCATTTGTCAATTGTATTCATCCGTTCATCCATCCTTCCATCTATCCATCTATGCATCCATCCATGACATTTATCTGTCCATCCATTAAATTTATCATCCGTACATTCATCCAAATACTTTATCCAACCATAACTACCCAATTCACAACTACCCTATCCATCCACCCATTTTGTTATCCATCCATTACATTATCCATCTATGAATGATACAGTGGACTGATGGATGTTATAGATAGATCTACAGAAATGTGATTAAAACTGTAAATACTGACTGTATTTAGTTTAGTAACAGATTCTTTTGCACTATAATTTTGGATGTATCCAACCTGTTCAGGACTTTAGGCAGTGTCATGGTGGATGGGTTTCCTGGTCTTTGTATACTGTAAATAGGTCAATGTTTTTCATAAAATAATAAAAATATTTAATATATACAGTATCACTGTCATCTTTATTCACTGCATCTCAATAATATCTCAAAAAAATAATGTCACTTTTGGGTGTTTTATTTACCGTATGTGAAACGAGACATGCTACAGGCACACATGCAAGACATATCAGCAAAGCACAGCATACATGACTGAGCTGACATATTACATTATAATCATACTGTATCTGATTAAACAAAATAGCTTTATTTAAAACACATTTAAGATGATCTACTATATTCTTCTCAGCACTGTCTGAGCATGTGCTGTTATAGACCTGTTATTAAATGTGAAACAAACTTGTTTTGCATCTTAAACAGTTAATACTGATCCAAAAAGCTGATTACCTTCGCATATTATTATTATCGTATTAATGCATAGTGCATTCAGGCACATAACAGGATTGCTGAACGATCCAGATGTCAGTAACTATGGCTTTTCATCTGTAGAGATTGAGAACTGAGCACCATTCCTCAGTGTCTTCAGTTTTATGTGCATTCTGGTCAAAAATAAAACTTGGCAATCTAAAAAGCTGCCATACGATATGCAAGATGCAACTTAAAACAATCAGACACATTAATGTGATCAATATGAATATGCATTACATATATGTAGTTTTGCGAGGCACTGATTTAAAAAATATCATATACAGATATAAAAATATAAGACGTAAAGAATGATAACGACATGAAAAATGAATGGGGTAATGCCGACTGTAAACAATGTTGTATGGAGTTAACAGGAATGACACTAGAAATAAATGTAAAAATGCCTTCATATCATTGCTGTGTTTGGCCATCTCACCTGCAACACCAACAATGTTGACTTTAAACTCAAAATCCCTCGCAAAATGTCTAATATTCAGGAGGTTCTTCCAGTAACTGATCATTTAGGGTAGGATACTTATTGCTCTATAATAGATTACCGCAAG
Organism: Labeo calbasu; assembly: GCA_019740295.1. Lineage (NCBI taxonomy): Eukaryota > Metazoa > Chordata > Actinopteri > Cypriniformes > Cyprinidae > Labeo > Labeo calbasu. The sequence goes on from JAHKKF010514704.1 coordinate 19,313, forward strand.
ATCATTTATCAGAATTAAACATGTAAATAAATACAAAATGATTAAAAAAGTAAACTAATTAATAACTGAAATGTGAAACCAACACAAACCAAATGTATCTAGTGGTTTATCTCTTTAAGAAAGCCTAAGGTTAGATTAGCAGGATGGTGATGTCCAGTTGTGGGGTTGCATGCAGTATGAAGGAAGGAAACAGGTCCATCAGTTCTGTGTCTGCCCATTTGGAGCGGCAACTGGAGTGTTTGACTTCAGAGGTGGGAGCTTCATCATGTTAAAGAAAGTGACGACCTGACCGGGAACCTCCGCCAGAACACACTTGGCGAGCTCCTCTTTAGGAGACTATGGAGAGACAGAGAAAAAGTTAGTCATCGTATTTCTGACTTTGAGCAGTAGAAGAAGGTCAGAGATGGCGAGAGGGGTTAAGCATCCTAGTGTTAGTTACAAGACAGTGCAGACAACATAAACCGTATGCTGCGCTCATGTCATGTCATGTCATGTCACGTCAGCTACCAATTAGCTACTGACAATCAATTATTTCTGTCAGAATATATGAACATTTGGACTTCCACTTCCACTTAATTACTGTGACAAATGGCAGTTTTTACCTGTTAATATTATCTATAATATTTAGATCATATAAATCTATAATAAAATATTATATAATTATATAATTTATAAAAAAATAATTTATAATAATAAAATGTATCATAGCACAAATGATGCATGAAGTAAAAAAAAAAGTTATGGTATGGTGTTTTATTAATTAATTTTAATTTAATTTTTATTTTTAGTATTTTTGTTATGCACTAGTCATTTTTTTTTTTTTACATTTTAGATTTAATTTATCATTTTAGATTTAGTTTTATTTTTAGTAACTGAAGCACTTAAACTTATTTTAGTTAGTTGCCATTGCAAAAAAAAAATAAATAAATAAAACAAAAAGTTTTATTTAAGCCTAATTTCAATTAACAAAAATGATTTTAATAGTTTTAGTTTTAGTTTTAGTAGTATTATCAATAACAACACCTCTTAGAGATTAATTTATATCAGTAACTTGAAGTATGAGAAATACTGTTAAATCAATAAATCAAAATTCCCGCCACTGAATACCATTTTTTTTTTTTTTTTTTTTACTTTTTCTTACTTTTTCTCTCACAACTATGACTTTTTTTTAAGTCAGAATTGTAAGATATACGGTCACTATTCTGAGGACATATTAGTCTTTAATTGCCTCAGAATTGGACTTTACAACTCACAGTTGCGAGTTTATATCTCACAATTTTGGGGGAAAAAAGTCAGAACTGCGAGACAAAAAGTCAGTTTCAAGATATAAACTTGTAATTGTGAGAAAAAAATCGGAATTGCGAATTTTTGCTCTGCAGAAAATGCAAGAAAAATGTCAAAATTGCAAGATATAAGCTCGGAATTGCAAGAAAAAAGTCAGAATTATGAAATATAAACTCAGAATTGCAAGAAAAGTCAAAATTGCAAGATATAAGCTCAGAATTACGGGAAAAACACCAGAACTGCAAATTTTTACTAGGAATTGTGAGGAGAAAAAAGTCGTAACTTTGAGATATAAAATCGTAATTGTGGGGAAAAGTTACAATTGTGAGTTTTTACTCAAAAATGTGAGAAAAACAGAATTGCGAGATATGAACTCATAATTGCAAGGAAAAAAGTCTGAATTGTGAATTTTTACTCGGAATTGCGAGAAAAATGTCAGAAATTCGAGACATATAATTGAATTTTCAAGATATAAACTTGGAATTGTGAGAAAGAAGTCTGAATTACGAGATAGAAACTTGTAATTGCGAGAAAAAAATTGTACATTTTTACTCAGAAATGCAAGAAAAAAGATTTAGCGTATAAATGAACTTGAAATCGTGAGAAAAAAGTCAGAATTGTGAGTTTTATTCAGAATTACGAGAAAAAAGTCAGAATTGCAAGATTTAAACTCAGAATTGTGAGATATAAAAAGTGAGAATTGCAAGTTTGTATTACGCAATTCTGAGATAAAAAGTAAATTTTTTTTTTTTTTTCTATTCAGGGGCGGAAATGGGCTTCCATAAAAAATGCTTTAATGTGGTTTAAAATAAAAGCTATATAGCCACTTTCCAGACAGACATGGATTCATTTTTGCTATTATGAACATACAGAAACGAATACTTTTGGAGTCCAAATACTTCAGTATCATAATTCAGAAATGACATGAATGCAGCATAATTCCATCATGCTTTGGGAAAACCTCCTACTTTGAGTTTTATCATTCAGCATCTTCCTTTGCCACAGTTTGACAAATATGGCATCCATGACTACTAATCCAGCAACAACGATGGCTACTTTCAATATGACTGCTGTGACAGCTGAATGCTTTGTGAAGCGGTAACAATCATTCAGAAAGACGCATGACAGATCGTCAGGTGCAGATAAAAAAAAAAAGCCGTACATGTTCATGTCTATGAATGTTTTGGCTCATGTGGAGGCGGCAGGTTTATATATCTGAAGTACGACGTGACTTGTTGTGGTAATTCTGCCAGTACACATTGGGCAAGCATTTCCCTGGACGCCTGAAATGAAATGGACACAAAGGCACAGGTGAGATGCTACAAGCCATAACATGCGGTAGATATATGGGATTGAAACACTGTAAATACAAGTTTGGGTTGTGTTTTGCTTTGCTCAGTGTCTACTGGCATAATAAATACAAAACAAATTACAGAACTGAATGACTTTTGGTTTGTTAAAGGGATAGTTCACCCAAAAATGAAAATTTTCCATGATTCACTCAATCTCAAGCCATCGTAGGTGTTTATGACTTTCTTCTTTCAGACGAATATATTCAGAGTTATAATAAAAACGTCCTGGATCTTCCAAGCTTTATAAAGGCAGTGAATGGGTGTTGAGATTTTGAAGTTCAATAAAATGCATCCATCCATCATAAAAAGTTCTCCACACAGCTCTGGGGGGTTAATAAAGGCCTTCTGAAGAACCAAGTTTTGTTTACAGCAAAGGAAAACCAGTCTCCTCTTGGCTTATATCAAAATCCTGAAATTTTTCTTTACAAATCGATGTTTTGTTCTTTTTATTTGTGACCGGTGTTTTGTTTTGCTCTCTCCACTGCGCTTCCACGTTCGTCAACATACTTGCACTTTCTTGTGAACACGTAGAACAGTTAGTGGAAGTTAGAGATTACAGTTTATAAAGTTTTAAATATGGATATTTTTCTTAAATGCATCAATTTGCTTCAGAAACCCACTATCAAGCCATGTGGAGTACTTTTTATGATGGATGGATGCCCTTTATTTGACTTCAAAATCTCAACACCTATTCACTGCCATTATAAAGCTTTTAAGACCCAGGGCATGTTTTAATACAACTTGTATTGTAATCATTGGAAAGAAGAAAGTCATATACACCTAGGATGGCTTGAGCATGAGTAAATCATGGGGTAATTTTCATTTTTGGGTGAACTATACCTTTAAGAACTTTCGCATGTTCATTAGGGCTCATTTACACTAAAATATGTAAATAATGATAAATATTTAAGTGGTCCACATAAACGCATGGCCTTTACTCAACAATGTACGCTTGATAACGCAAATCATACTGCACAACAGATGTACTCTGATTCCCAAACAAATGAGCCGGTTATTTTTAGTTAATTAAAAATATACTGTGTGACCAGTTTAAATGAAATGATTCATTCTCTAATTAGCTCTTTTTAGCTCTTTCAAAAACTTACAGCACAACCAGTGTAATCCAAACGATTCCTGAATAAATGACTCTTTTTGAGTATTTTTAAGTGATTCAAAAACACAAAACCTGATCAGTGTAATGGAAATAAATGACTTCAATGAGCCGGATATTAGTGAGTCATTCACTTTTCAATCACTATGTTTATTCGTGAGATGGAAATAAGTGGTTACCGATTGCTGTGGTTACATGATAGTAGCATGTAAAATGAATTAATGAAATTTGTTACCATAATCTTTGTTTTGATTGTGTTATGTAATACATAATTATATCTATGCTACCGTAAAAAAACAAAAAAAAAAAATGCAAAACTTAATTCATTCAAGATAGGTTGCAAAAAATTTCTGGTAAACTTCTGGAAACTTTCCAAAAGTTTCTCAAAACAACTAAAAGATTTGTTAAATTAACCATTAAGGAACCATAATTTAGGGCTGCATGATAATGACAAAAATCATAATTGTTGCTTATTCCCTTGAAGCTGTAATTGCGATTATTAATTACGATTATCACAATTTACATTGAATGATGTTTTGAATAGCTTTACACAATTATTAGAAGCAACTGCATGCCACATTTTTATATACAGTTTCTTCTTTAAATATAAAAAAAAAGTAAACATTTAAAAATGAAAACAATGAAAAAAAAAAAAACTTAAGATAACCTGTAGGAAAAAATACACACACTCTCTCTCTCTCACACACACACACATCTTAAGAAAGCAGAATAGCGTTGTCACGATACTAAAATTTTGACTTCGATACGATGCCTGACTAAAATATCATGATACTACTACTGAACCGACACTACGGAAAAAAAACATAGAACAATCGGAAAAGTAACTGAATAATAGATGATCCAAACTGAGATCATAGTTATTTTATCTATTAAAACAAAGTATTTCATCCCCCCTTTAAAATTACATAATTGTGGCATCTGTAATTGTAATCTTGATTAGAAATTTGATTAATTGTGCAGCCCTACCATAATTGTTAAGAAGATTTGAACTGTAAACTAAATTGCAATTCCCATCCTTAATTTTGACCTCCATGAACATGGAAATAAAATGTTTGATATAAACATATAGCTGTGATATATGTTTATATGAAAGAAAATAAACATGTAAACAAGCATGAATGATACTGCATGACACTCCAATTAGATCATAGCTTTTTTCTTCAGTATGTAGTGCAACAAAATAAATT
>JAHKKF010514712.1:0-24718 GCA_019740295.1 Labeo calbasu
GAAATCACCTCTGCTCTCCCTTAAGTCTCTGCGGTAAGCCCCCCTACCCCAGAGCCAAAAAAAGCCACAACTCCTACTCCTCCTAAAGAAAACCTTGTCAGTGGGGCTGGGATTGAAAGCCTATCAAAAAGCTATAGAAGAGTGCTTTGCTTCGGAAGGGCACAATCGAGGGTTGGTGTGAAATGAGGGCCCCCTACCAGTTTACTTTTTTCCAGCGCTACTCCCTGTCAGGCCTCTGAAAGAGGCTCGGGCTGCAGAATCGGGGACAGATGGGAGGACTTTAGGGAGGAATAATCAGAACGCGCCGCGGCCGATAAAGGTAGTGCGTAGCGCCGTTGTTTATACAAAACAAAATAAAGTACACAAGCATAAATCCTCTCAATGGGCCGTGTGACACTCGGCCAAAGGCGGGCAGGCGGGCGGGTGGACGGACGGGCGAACGGGTGAACGTCCTCCCCCCGGACTTGCGCCGCTTCCACGTTGTAGGGGAGCAAATGCAGATGGCGTGTAACAAGGTGGGCTTTTCAATTTTTTATTCTTTCAGAGATGACATATTAAAAAGTTGTCAACGACAATACGAAAGTAGACAGACAGGGCAATTACTCTTAAAGTGACAGATGAACAGAACGGGCACTTTGACTGACACCTCCACTCCCAAATGCCCATGGATTGCATTGCAATGGACACTGAGAGTTGGGAATGATTGATGGTGTATTGGAAGACAAGGGAACTCCCTTTTTTGTGCATTTTCATAATTTCCAGAGACGACTTTTGTTGTATCAAACAAAGCTCTTTCTATTTTTTTTTTACTCAGCTAAAATGAGGGTGTGAGACGAGCGAAGCCACTGTCACCCGTGCAAACCCTTATTATGGAGGGTTCAGTGAGCATTTGTGTCAGTTCATGTGTGCAAATGATTCTCTTTTCTTCGTTTTATTTAAACTCTAATTCAAAAGATATTTTGAGGACGTTTGCACTAATTCGTGCAAATGACCGGTTTGAAGTCTTAGCAGTTCTGATTGTGGATTTTTGTGCACAACATGTGGCACACAAAGCAGCTCTTGAAATCATATGTACAAATATATGCATCCTAATTTAATAAATCACATAGGCAACACTTTGATAACTCTCGTTAGAGTATTAGTAAACTGTCTGCTTAATCTGCTAACACTTTATTTTGATGCTCCCCAACAGATATTTTCCTGAATTCAAGTTTGTAAGTACATGTCAACATATTCTACTAACCCTAACCTGTCTACTAATACTCAAATGAGAGTTAGTTGCCATATAGTTGCAAAGTTACTTAAAGTCAGCTGAATGTCTAAGGTGGACAGTACTGCGTAGATTACGTACAGACAGAAATTATAGTTAGTAACAAATTATGAATAATTTATTGTCAGGGATGCACATAAGTTTTTTTTAGCCTGGTTCTCATAAGAGTATACTCTTAAAAATAAAGGTGCTTTAAAAGGTTCTTCCCAGCGATGCCACAGAAGAACCATTTTTGGTTCCACAAAGAACCATTCAGTCAAAGTTTCTTTAAAGAACCATCTCTTTCTTACCTTTTTATAATCGGAAGAACCTTCTTTCACCACAAAGGTTCTGTTTCACAGTTTGCGATGCATTCACACGGGGCGTCAGCGTTAACGCTTCTCAATAGACTTGTTCAAGATGCATCGGTGCTGTTCAGAATGATCGCCATATGACATCAAAGTACCGCGAGAGCGATTGGAAAGCAGACAACTCTATGCTTTAGAATTGCTCTTGCAGTATTTTGCTGTCATACGCCAATCATTCTGCGCAGCACCGAACGTTTACGCTGACGCCCCGTGTAAATGCACTGTTAGTGCGGCTGATTGTAGAGTGTCAGTAACGCACGTCAGTATATGAAATTTCACAATTTTGCATTGTGCTTTGAAAATGGCAGTGAATAGCCTAAAATTATGCTTTCAGTTTGAATAGAAATCTTATGCAGTATTACAGTTTGTCGATATAAAATAGTAATTGTGCATTAACAGCTGTCAACCATATTGGTACGCAAATGCACGCTCTGAACTTATTTATACACCACATTTCTTATTTTGGTCGCACATGCGAACATGCGTACCCCTTATGTGCACCCCTGTTTCATGCTATTGTGTGAATAATAGTCTGATTATGAGTATTTTAAAATATGGTCAAATTACGAGTATGTGCTTATGCTGCGTGCGCACCAAACGTGAAGCTAATACTCTCATTGCATTATCGCTCTATATCACTCGTGCAGTGTTTTTCATGTCACTCGAATAAAATCACTGCATAATGCTTTCCTCCATTTTCTGATACAGCTGGACATGTCAATAAGTTCTTCGCTGACTGGCCTGCACGACATGCGTCGTGAGAATTTTCCACTCAAGTTCAAATTTTTCACTTTGAATGAAAGATGTGATATTGCGTTGTTTGTGGCATAATTCTCGTTTCCCACTGCACATCTGTTTCCGTCTCTTTGCGTTGACTTTGTATGTAATCTATTCGCGTGAATAATTACATTCGCTTTTGGTGTGCACACACCATAAAATTTTGGAATCTGATTGTGTAATCCAGATTACATGTAATCAGTAACTGCCCAGCACTGAAGGTGGACTATTGAAATTAAAGGGGTCATCGGATGCCCAAGTTGATATGATTCTTTAGGGTCTTAATGAAAAGTCTATAACATACTTTGGTTAAAATTTCTCAATGGTAGTGTAAAACAACATCCTTTTTACCTTGTCAAAAACAGCTCTTTTCACAGCAACTCATTTCGGTGCATCTACCTTTAAATGCTAATGAGCTCTGCTCACCCCGCCCCTCTCTTACGTGGGGTGATGAGCCGTTTCTGAGAGACTGTAAACTTTAGCCACATTTAGCCGCGGACCTCGCTAACTAGCAAGATTCATAAGATTCATAAAAAAAATTATACTCACTTCTTCTGTAGGTGAAGCTCACTCAGGTGTCAATCAACAATTGTGGGAGGGGCTTGTGCAGAACTACATCATTCTGCCAAGAATTTCAGAACAGCCTGATCTGAGAAAGTGATTATTATTATTGGGGATTTAAAAAAAAGCACAGGTTGGATTTTTATCATTAAAAGGTGGATGTGTACACACTGCCAGCACACATTTATGCCCGTTTAATTATAACCATCATATACAGTATATAACACATCAAACTGTTACTCATATTTCACACTTTAGGAACATTATGTTTATGTAAAACTTAAAAATAAAACGTTGTTGGTGGTTGCCAGGGCATTACTATGTGGTTGTTAAGGTGTTGTGAGAGATTTGTAGTGTTTGCTATGTGGTTTCTAGGGTGTTCCAGCCTGGGTGGTTGCTAGGTGGTTGGTTACTAGGCCAAGTCAAAACAGCAACGGTGCTGCTGTACTTCCTTGTGTTTCCAGCCACACGTGCATGATCTGGAGTTTGTCCCTTCCTCATGGTCCCTTTCTAAATCAGTGACAGTTTGTTCTCAATTAGACGGCTTTGTATAAACTTGAATGGCTTTTTTGCAAACTTCATCTCTGCCATCTGTGGTTTCATTTGTATTAAAGACACTGCATCTATTTCATTATTTCTTCTTTTCCACTTTTGAGCTTGCTGTTTATAACTAATTCTAAATCATACTGAACACATCCAGATGTCTTCATACATCATTAGCTATTTTTAGCTGCGCTTCAAACATGCCAGTGCATATGCCTATCTGTGGTCACATGACTCTTCTCTGGCACTCATATTTGTGATTTTCAGCACTCTGGCACGAGCACCAGATGGCACAGCCTAGTCCCCTGACATTGGTTCGATAATGTAATTGACAAATAAAGGCTTCATAACTATAAACCACCCGCATGCTCAACCCCCACAGGTAGCATCGTAATCTCTTTAAGTGGTGATATGATAGAAAGAGTGATATGATAGAAGCTGACTAAGGCAAGACTAATGACATTTGTGCTTGTTTCTCAACTTGCTAAGAGCTGAATCCCGTTTTGATGAAATATAAACCCTAAAACAAATGCAGTTCATATGAACCTGTAGCTTATCGAATAATAATAGCTTCTATGTAAGTATAGCATAATCAAATTAATGTACAGTGACCACTAAAAAGTATTCAGACACTTTATTTATTTATTTTTAATTTTATTACACACTACTGTCAAAAGTCTCTGTACAACAAGGCTGCATTTATTTAATCGGAAATATAGTAATTAAAAAACGTAATATTGTGAAAAATTAAATTAAACAAAGTTATTTGTTTTATATGTTAATTAAAATTTATTCCTGTGATCAAAGCTGAATTTTTAGCATCATTACTCCAGTCTTCAGTGTCACATGATCCTTCAGAAATCATTTTAATATGCGGATTTGCTGCTCAAGAATATTTCTAAATATTATTAATGTTAGAAAATAGTTGCACTGCTTATTATTTTTGTAAAAACTGTAATACATTTCTCCTTTCTGATGAATAAAAAAAACTTCACAAGAGCAGCATTTATTTGAAATGGAAACATTTTGTTACATTATAAATGTCTTTACTATGTTACTTTAATAAATTTAATGCATACTTGCATTAGTATTAATTGACAGAAAATCATAAGTGTGGATTACACTAAAACTTTTTACAACACCCAATCTTTTTAAAATGCATTTTATGTATAGATCTTGTTGTTTAAACCCTTGAAATGATGAAAATACATCTTAAAACTGTTTTTATTTTATTTGTTTAATTGTTTATAGCTATTTTAAAATATGTGGATGTATCACAGTTTTGTTATACTGAACACTATAATGTATAACAATCTTTTGTTTTCAGATGTTGGTGTTTTTGTTTATTTAGGAGAAAATTGTGTCAGTGAAGAGCATGAGACGAAATATGAGATGAGTGATGTGTGAAAAAAATGAAGAAAAATCAAGGTAATTATTACAGAATTTGTTTATGTGTTATTTCACAATTTTAATTTTGTAAAATTATGCAAAAGTGTTTAGATATTATTAAATTAGGATATATAAATTGCTAGTTCATAGCTTTAGCCATTGTAAGACAAAGGACTCAGCTATTTTAGTGCATAAATATGTCTTTTATTCAGTCATTTCCTTCACACATGTTATTATTTACAATATATAGCTTTTAATTTGAGATATGTCAGCTGTGGAAATTATGCGTTCAGTTGTTTAAATAAACAAATAAATTTTTTTTTTTTTTTTTATTTTATTTTATTTTTTTTTTGAAATGGCATTTTCCTATACATACGTCCACTTTTGAACATTGTTAGTTGACAAATTGAGAGTGTAAAAAGTTATTTTCTAAACATCCACAGGGCATTATGTAACAAAATATCAAAGCAAAAAGTCCCATTTTTTTGTTTAAAAAATATAGTACAATATATGGTACACTTTAGAAACAAAACTAAAAGAAAACTGTTAAGTTAAAAGTTAATACATTACAAATATAAAGATATGCTGTTCAGATAGGTAAGATATTCAAGACTGAATTTATTCAGTCATTTCCTTGACATAATGTTATTATTTACAATATATAGCTTTTAATTTGAGATATGTCTGTGGTGGAAATTATGCGTTCAGTTTAAATAAATTTTATTTTATTTTATTTTATTTTATTTTATTTTATGCATTTTTCTATACATATGTCGACTTTTGAACATTGATAGTTGACAAATTGAGAGTGTAAAAAGTGTTTTACAAGAGTTTACTTTCTGAACATCCACAGGGCATTATGTAACAAAATATCAAAACAAGAAGTCCCATTTTTTTGTTTAAAAAATATAGCACAATATATGGTACACTTTAGAAACAAAACAAAAAAAACTGTTAAAAGTTAATACATTACAAATATAAAGATATGCTGTTCAAATAGGTAAGATATTCAAGTATTGAGATTAAGTTCATAGTTAATAAAACTATGAAAAACAAGTTTATGATTTAAATTTAAGAATTAAAATTAAAATAAATAAACTTGTTGAGTAACTGTTTTGCAGATGAAACGTATTATTTTGTGACTTAAAATGGAGTGACTTAAAAACTACTTTATATGTGCTTTAAACCAAAGTCTCTAATTACTAAATGATCTAAGGATCATGATCAGCAGTTTTTGAGCTGTGCTCCTACAGGTGTTATTATCAGGGGAATACAGTGCTAATTGTGCCATTTTCCATGTGGTAGCCCCTGTGTCAGCCGACGTCTGGCGAGGGACAGCTCATAGTGCTCATAGGTGCGAGTGGCACTGGCGCTCATAATGGAGGCTCAGGCCTCGGCCCGGTCTCAGGACGTGAGCCCCCCACAGAGCCCGCTTTGCTGTGAAGCACCGCCTTTTGTTTGCCATTTATTTACCTTGCTTACCCAAGCCATAGTGGTGAGAACAATGAGGTCTAGATCAACAGCTCCTTGAATGGCTGCGGCTTCTTTATCCTTCGCCTCTGAACACTGGTTACCTCCGAAAGCCAGTGATTAAGATCCCAACGGGCTATCTGCAGTTCAAAAGCACAAAGGAACTCCACTTATCCAATAAAGAGTCCCACATTCTGCATCCGTAGCTTGTTGCCAGTAGATATGCTGCGATGAATGCCACGTGAGTCTTCACACACAATTACGTGCGACTTTTATGCTTTTAGGTTTTTTCTTTTTGTTACACCAATCATAAAATCATAAAAACTTGTTTTATATAAATTTTTAATAATATGGCTATACTACAGTTTTGTTATATGAAACACTTGTGTCAGTGAAGATCTTTCAAGATGAAGTTTTGTATATCAGAGAATTATCTAGCGGATATTAATTGAAAGTTCCCACTCATCGCCACAAGGTTTGTTAACGCAGCGTAAGTTTTTTGTGATGTTTGATGGCTGAATATTTGGAGGTTGGTTTGGCTGCATGGGGTAGAAGGGAGGTTTGGGAACCGGCGGTCTCAACCAGCTGCATGGCAAAACGCCGCCCATTCCCTGCTCAACAACAAAAGATGAAAGCGTGTCCTGCTGGGTGGCAAGGACACCAGGTGACTAGAGCAACCTGAAGGGTGAAGCCCAATGTTCCCTAATGCAGAAAAAAGCAGGATCCCATTCTATGGCCACCATTTAAGCATTTTGCAAAGGGGAGTTGTTTCCCCAGCTTTTTAAACATGACCACATAATCCTTTCCCTCTCTAAACACACAATAGAATGGTAAGAAGGTGGCACCGCTGAAGCCGTCCATAATAAAACCAAGCATTCTGGACCAATGCACACAGGTCGGGTTTCACAGGGGGAACCGGGATCGCCAAACACTGGCCTTCACTAAGAAACATCCTTCTTTCTTGTTTTTATTTTGTCAATGTGTTGTTGTCGTCCAATGATAAAACAAGTGCTGTTATCTAAAGCAAAAATGGAAAACGCATGTATTTGTGGCATCTGAATGCATACTACTATAAGGCACTGTGCATGTGTTTGCTTGAAATAGCAGAAGAATGATAAGCTAAAATCCATTGAAATGTACAAAGTAATGGAAATATTTTATGTTTCTATGTTTCCTTGGCTTTTTGACCAATTCTGGCTTAACAAAACACTACCAGAGAGTCTTTTATCCCGCATCCCGAACAGTAGAGCCCTGGGTTTTAATATCACAAAAACGGGCATCTGATTCAGTGAAAAATATGGTTAGCACAGCATTTGTCAGGTTTATTCTGAACATTATATTATTATAACTGTTAAAATATTACAATATTTTAATGCAAGAGTTTTTAATGTCTCATCAATATTAATAATAACACAAAAATAAACATGTTTGAATAGAAAAAGTAAAAATATCATACATAATATGAATAACACTGTGAAACAAAATTGGAAACACTTTACAATGTGTCATTTGTTAACAGTAAATGTATAAACTAACATGAATGAACAATAAACAATACATTTATTACACTATTAATCTAATTCATTCATTGTTTGTTCATGTTAGTTCACAGTGCATTGACTAATGTTAACAAACACAACTTGTGCTTTTAATAATGCGTTAGTAAATGCTGAAATTAACATGAACTAAGATTAATAAATACTGTATAAGTATTGTTCATTCTTAAACCATGTTAACTAATGTAGTTAACTAATGTTAACTAATGAACCTTATTGTAAAGTGTTACCACAAAATTAACCAAAAAAGACGGATATGCTGAATGCAAAACTCACATTACTTTTTGTGTGTCGTTAACAGTGCTCATGAAAACTAAAAAAAAATATGTTGACAACTTGTACAAGCTAATCTGTTAATAGTCATAAAAATGACAGTTTAACATAAACAGTTAGCAAAGGTGAATCGTCCAAAACTTCAGAAGTGTACGTTGGATGATTTTTGTCTTTTGTGACTAATCAATGTTCTGGAATGTTCCAGAAAGTACTAGAATATTCCAGAATGTTACAGAAACCTATACAATGTTACCATCCTTGCAAAAGCAAAATATCAATCTAAACATGCAAAATTAGTACAAAAACATATCTGCACTAAACCAATGTTTCATAATTAATGATAGAAGCTCTAAAATTTACCTAAAGAAATATTTACCAAAATACTGATGCTACAGAAAAAATAAATAGTGCAATAATAATCAGCATCACAGAATTATAGAAGAACTATACAAAATGTAAGTGAAACAAATATTTGTTACATATAGTGGACTTCAATGGTGGCCAGTGGGTTGAAGGTCCAAATTGCAATTACAGTGCAGCTTCAAAAGGCTTTACACGATCCCAGCTGAGGAATAAGGGTCTTATCTACCGAAACAATCTGTCATAAAAAAAAATAAAAATAAAATAAAAGTAATTATATACTTTTTAACCACAAATGCTCATCTTGCCCTAGCTCTACGATGTGCATCTACACCTTAAACATAATTATGTTGAAAAAAAGGGTAAGCACGGTTAGTCCTTGGTCTGTTCAAAATAGTAGAGTAGGGTGAAAAACTCTTATCTCATGTTCTCTTCCAACTTCAAAATTGTCCAACATCGTTGTTTTACCTTTTTTTTTTTTGTACGTTCACTTTGTAAACACTGGCTTTGTACTTTCGCCTACGTCACACGTGACCTTTCCAGGGTGACTACGTAATGTGTAAAATTGAGCTAGTCCAAGACCAGTATTTGTGGTTAAAAAGTATTTACTTTCACTAAAATGAGCCATTGTTTCGCTTGATAAGACCTCAACTGGGATAGTGCAGAGCCCTTTGAAACTGCGTTAAAACTGTGATTTGGACCTTCAACCCGTTGGCTCCCACTGAAGTCCACTATATGGAGAAAAATCCTGGTATGTTTTCCCCAAAAACCTTTATTTCTTTTCGACTGAAGAAAGAAAGACATGAACATCTTGGATGACAGGGGGTGAGTAATTTTTGGAAGTGAACTAAACCAAATGAAAACAACTGCCCTTTTTTCAGACATTACATAACCAATATCGGTGTTTCCATGGTTTTAGAATTGTTTGCAGGTTGTGTTTACATAGTGGTCAAAATAATGGGTTCAGAAGTTCACACGATAAACTCAACTTGCAAAAGGAGTCCACAATTGTTACCAGGAGTAAAGGGCAATCATAAATGTGACACTGTCCTTTTATCCATGCTAGATTTCTTTCATGTCCACATAGTGACCATGCTGCCTCATGGCCTTTATAATGATAGTATTTTTTTAGGTGTTATGTTTAAGCATACTTCAAAAATAAAAAGTACTGAAATAAATGTTTAAAGGAGAAATTAATTTCCTTGATCATTTACTCACCCCTATGTCATCCAAGATGTTCATGTGTTTCTTTCTTCAGTCTTAATGAAATTAAGGTTTTTGAGGAAAACATTCCATTATTTATTTATTTTTTTTTCATATTCAGCTGGTTAAAAGTATAAAAATTTGTTTTTTTCTTAGAAAATAATAGATTGTTTTGCTAAGTAAGAACCTTATAACTGCAATTTGGACCTTCAGCCTGCTGATCCCCATTAAAGTCCACTATAAGAAGAAAAATCCTGGAAGGTTTTCCTCAAAAATGTTCGTTTCTTTTCAACTGAAGAAAAACGACACAAACCTCTTGGATGACATGGGAATGCAAAATGATAAATTACTAAACTGTAACAGAACAAAAAACATCGGATTCTTAATCAAACATTAAAGTATCCAAATTAAATTAAATGACATTAATAACTTTCTCTGTGGAATATATTATAGTAGATTAGAAGTAGATAACTGTGAAATTCAGGCCTCAGGGGAAATAAGAAAATAACAGACTGTAATTTAATGAGCAAAGAGACTTGTCACATTTCTTGCCTCTTACAGATATTATTATACACTGCTTTACTGGTGTCAGTATAATGTGCATGTTATCATCATCAACGTCGTTGTTTTTAATATTTATTTTAAGTTGGCATTTATTGTCGCTAATTGATGGATTAGAGGTGGAATTTATATTCTTTAGGGAAAACCTTTTACAATTTGTTAATATTGTGTCATGATATTTTCTTCAATTAGGGGCTGGAAATATCTAAATGAACTGATAAATATATTACGTATGACTAAATTAGCCTTAATATATCAAGTTACACCAATTAAATATTTTTTACATTTCATATGAGATAGAAATAAGCCCTTACACCCTTACAAAAAAAATGCTGGGTTAAAAACAACCCAACTTGGGTTATTTGGTAGAAGACAGAACACATGCTGGGTTATTTTGACCCAGGTTGGGTTAAATGTTTTTACCAAACATGGGTTATTTTATTGAAGTCAACTATTGTTTAAAAATTATTATGTTGCTGTCTTAAAATGGACTGGAACTTATAAAAAAAAAAACATGCTCAGAATTACTAGAATTATCAAATGATCAAAAGAGGAACATTTATTATTAAGCAAGAACACATGGACAAAATACAAGACAAATTGAATATATTTTGGTGAATACAGCGTAGTTTACAATATTACATACACTTGTTTAACAAGCATTTTAGACATAAAAGTGTAACTTTTAAAAGTAGCATTTTAATATTAGTGTATTTAACCATTCTCTGTAATTGCTTTTTACTGAAATAGTGCTAATTCTCATGCCTGCATGTCGCCAAAATATGAGCCACGGCCTCACGTTTCACTCGTACCTGTTGACACAGCTGACTGACATCTCGTCCTTATGTTGCGTTGCATAAAATAATACAATTTACAGCACAGTAATGATGTTATAAATTAAACAAAATGTATACAAACCTTTATTCCGCCTCCCGATCTACATAAATGCGTCTATGTTCACGCAAATCATTCATGATCCAGCTTCACTTACAGCGGAAGTGAGTATAAGGGTTTTTTATGAATCTTTGCAATCGCCTTTCCTAATAACGTGCTAGTTGGAAAGCATAGTGGCTAAACGCGGCTAAATGCGGCTAAAGTAAACAGGCTCGTCACTCCACAGAGAGCAGAGAGGGGCGGGGCGAGCAGAGCTCATTTGCATTTAAAGGAACAATCCCTCAGAGTGGGGTGATTTTTGCAGAGCTCATTTTGACAAGGTAAAAAGGGTGTTGTTTTACACAACCATTAAGAATTTTTAACCAAAGTATATTATAGACTTTTTATTAAGACCCTAAAGAATCATATCAACTTGTGGAAAATGGGCATCCGATGACCCCTTTTAAAATAACCCAATAAAATGACCTGACAAGTTGAACCCAGCATTTAGGTTAAAAAAACAACCCAGCATTTTTTAGTGTGTACACTCTTAATAATCTCTTAAAAATAAAGGTTCTTTATTGGCACTGATGATTCAAAGAAGAACCTTCAGCCTTTCAGTTACACAAAAAGGTTCTTTATAGTGTAAAAATGTTCTTTTAAGAACTTTTTTACTGAAAGGTTATTTAGGGAACCAAAAATTGTTCTTTAAAGGCATCACTGCAACCTTTATTTTTAAGACTGTGAGGTAAGAGCAGGTTGTGTGCTCTTTTTACACTGTCGTAAATGAGCTACAAGCATGTTTAGACACACTGAGACACACTTTCTGAAAACTGATGTACCGATCAGTGCACAAAGTGCTGTCAACTTACAGTAACTTCTTGTAATGAACTTTATATAAAACTTTTGAGTCACACTTGATTGTGCTTCACAGCAAACCTTCATCTTGTTGGTGTGTCATAGCAGAAGTGATGACTCCTGAGCATTACCCTGTGAATGAGAGGTGGCAGGTCTGGTTAGGTTGTGAAGGGTATTTGCTAGTATGTTAATCATTCTCGTGACAGAGTACTGGCAAGAACCCATCAAAAGCCTGAGTGTCAGGTCCTCAGGGCGAGTGATGGATGCTCGCCCCACTCTGAGCCTCCAGAGGAGTGATCAGCAGTCTCCTCTGGCTTTACAATAATGAGGACAGGAAGCCCAGTTTGCAAAAGAAGTGCTACGTCAAGAGTGGAGTGGGTTCCTCAGCACTGAATAAGAAAAAGAGAGGGCACGATTGATCAGCAGCTTTATTGATCATCGCTCCCACTGCTCTCCCAATCTGGAGGTGGAAGCGGGACAGCTGAGGCGTCGCACGAGCGTCACACCCCGGGTACTTTCCTCTCTTTGCATTATTCCTCTGACAGGAGGATTAAGAACGCTCTTTAGTATGCACACGAAATACTAGGGCTGAACAAACATTACAGCATAAAATTTCTGAAATGAAATCAGAAATACATGGCTAGACAAAGTAACACATCTAACAAAATATTAACTGAAAAGGGCATAGAAAGTATTTTGTCTCTTAGCATTCATTAAAACCCTCTATATTCTATATATTACTGTATATAAAATGTCTTTTGTCATTTTACCTTTTTTTTAAGCTTATCTTTTAGATTAGAACATACATTTTATATACAACTTTTCTTTTTCATTTCATCCAAGACTGGGAACCTTTTTGCATCTGTTTTGTGTTTGCACTTGCAAAAATAATCACCACATGCATTTTAATAAATACAAAAAATGTATCTGACATAATTGTCATGAGATATAAACACATAGTGACAGAAAATAACATTTTATAATAGATACATTTATGTACTCCCCATTGAGGCATTGCTTCCTCTTTATTCTCTAAGGCTAAAGCCCCAAACTCATGCCATTACTTGTCACTGACAGAGACAGATTGTTTGTATATTTGTCTAAGATCAATATCTAATTTGTCCCAGTGGACATAGCAAACTGTGGTGTGATTTAACTGCATGTGAGCATTGTGTGCTTGTTCATTCTTTTTACATGATTATTTAAGTAGGTTGATAGGCAAATTAAGAAATAAATAAGCATACATAGACCTTGTTTTGGCTACTTTAAAGTAGCTTGCTAACAATGTACATGTAGACGCATACAGTTGAAGTCAAAAGTTTACATACACCAGAATCTGCAAAATGTTAATTATTTTACCAAAATAAGAAGGATCATACAAAATGCATGTTGTTTTTTATTTAGTACTTACTTGAATAAGATATTTCACATAAAAGTTGTTTACATATAGTCCACAAGAGAAATAATAGTTGAATTTATAAAAATGACCCCATTCAAACTTTACATATGCTTGATTATTAATACTGTGTTGTTACCTGAATGATCCACAGCTGTGTTTAGTTTGTTTTTTGTTTAGTGATAGTTGTTTATGAGTCTCTTGTTTATCCTGAACAGATAAACTGCCCACTGTTCAAGTCCCACAAATTCTTTGGTTTTTTAGCCCTTTTCAACAGTTGATATGATTTTAAAATCCATCTTTTCACACTGAGGACAACTGAGGGACTCATATGCAACTATTACAGAAGATTCAAATGCTCACTTATGCTTCAGAATGAAAAACAATGCATTAAGAGCCGGGGGTGTAAACTTTTGAACAGAATGAAGATATGTGCAGTTTTCTTATTTTGCCTAAATACCTAACATTTTACTTAAATAATTACCATTTTGCAGATTCTGCAAGCTGTATGTAAACTTTTGACCTCAAATGTGTTTGCTTATTAAAAATCTGTTACAGCAATGAATCACATATCAATGTTAAAATGTTTAACTTGTGCAAACAAATACTTGCAAAAAAATAGCCTATAATAATTACAGATGTGCAAGAAAACACCATAGAAAACTATGTGCAATTTCTGCAGTATTATATAACTACAAAAGTCTTGGAACATAGCACTGTAGTCCTGTGGACTACTTTTACACTGTGTTGTAACCGGAACCGCTACGATAACGTGGGTACCTTTCCCATTGTGATAGGTAGCTCCGCCCACTCCAGTGGAGTCAACAACATTAAACATTGCTGAGGGGAGATTAATTGTGGAAGTTTACAAAACATCAAAGTCACAAGGTTTGTGTAAAGTTTTGTGCTCTTTAGCTGCAGCGCTGTTTACAGGTGCGAGAGTGTGCGTGAGCGGAGGCTGATTGGTTGTGGTTGTGACTGATTGTAAGGCGTCATGCTGATGTTCCGTTTTCAGTTTGGTGGCCAAATAACTTGTCGCTGCAGATTTGTTGCATCTTCTTTGGAGCTTATTAGTCATGCTTACTATGAACAGTAGTTGAATGGAAAAAGCTGCATGGAAATTGTCCAAAATATGTCATTTTTGTTTCTATGAAACTCATATGGGTTGTAACGACTTAAGTTCCCAATAGAGGATTTGCACTTACAGTTTGGTCAGTTACCTGGATACACATTGTTGAATATGTTGTTCTGCTAATTTATGCTTTCTAAATGCTGAAAAATCATGTGGAAGCTGCTAAATCATATAGAGAAGGACTTAGTAAGCAGGAAAGGGGGCAATATTTTGACAAACTAAAGTTAATAGGTGGTAAAAGATATATACGACCAGTATTACTTAAGATATTAGCCTAATATTTCACCTGCCTGACTGGAAATGATAAGAACAAACACGAATGTTGTCAAGATTCTTGCTCTGGAAATCCTGGTTCAGTTTGGTCTACCACAAACGCCTTTTGTTGCTCAGACAGTTTTTTGCACTCTTCTGCTTGATTTGTTACTCCAAATGTTTTATCCAGCCGATTAGTACAGCCGAAAACATGAAAATAATTGATAATTTTCAGCAGCAATAATCAGCAAAATATGTGAGTTTTGTTCGGTTCAGTGGCATTCTTTACGTTCAGTGCTGCCAGTATGGCCGGTTGATGTCACGTTGTGAAAACACTCCTTTCTTTTACAAATTTTTTTTTTTTTTTCATGTGACGCTTCAATTATTTTGTTCCCATCTTGTATGTGGTATCCAGCTGGATGTTTTAAAAGTAGCTAAGGACTCTTTCAATTTGATATATTTGACATAAAAATATTTTCTTGATCTTCACAAGAAAAAAACAAAACATCAGTCACATTTTAAAAACCCTGATACAGACCTGATGTGTTATTTGTATTCTGTTAGAAGTTTAAACTCAAAGGTCCAGTGTGACGAATCCCCTGAACTGTGACAAAGAAAACTCGTCTTGGTCATGATATGTGGTCTCAATTCATTTTCCACTTTTTTAACTGTGGAAAACAGAGATGCCTTTCCAATTTTACCATGTACCGTTTGGCCCTTGCTTCATGTGGCCTTTTGCCCTGATCTCTCCCTCCCCTCCTTAGTCCTGCCAGCATCACAGACCTTGCAATAATTGCCGATTTCTAACTTCCCCTGGAACTAATGTGATAAAATCTAAGAAAAAGACAAGGTAGACAAAGAGAAAGATGTAGCCCTGGGCAGGACGGCTAGCAAAGGTCTAAGCCAAGGCAACAAGTGCCTTTGGGACCTAATGGGATTTTCAGGGGCTTGCATTGATCTCCTGCATGCCCATTCACAGAGTCTTTTGGCAGCCGGACGGCACACTTCAGCCCCCCAGCTCTCCCTGGTGCGTACCGAGAGGCCCCCCGCGCAAAAGCAGATCAGCCGCTCTCTGAGGTCACAGCTACAGGTGATACTAATGGACAGAGGATCTGTCATTACTCTCAGAGAGCTCAACCGCTGCATATGGTGCAACTCACTGCTAGACAGATTACACTGTACATGGAAGGATTATGTTGTATTGTGTAGTTTTGCAATGTAAGATCTCTTAAAGGGATAGTTCACCCCAAAATTAAATTTGCTATTAATTCACTAACCCTCAGGCCATCTAAGATGGAAACTCTGTTTTTTCTCAGTAGAACAGTAAAGAAGATTTTTATCTGAAACCATGAATCTTGGTGATTCATAAAATGCAAATCAGCTGCTGCTTGTGTTTGAGAATAAAAAAAGCATATCAGGAAATTCAGAACTAATACTCGTGTCTCCTGACGTTATATATTGAGGTCTTATGAAACGAAACGATCAGTGCAAGAAAGTAAACAAATGACCTATAATCCAGTGCCTCAGGCAACCAGGAAATACGGTTCTTTTCCGCAAACTGGTTCATTTGGACAGTTCATTTCTGGTTTAGATAACTGATTCACCAGTTCATTTACGTAAACACATAATAACAAAATGTACTGTTCATTAATCAGAATAGAAATATTCATAATTCTGCTTGGCCAACTATTACAGAATTATGTATGCACATATACTTGCAGTTTGTCAAGAGGGATCATACAAAATGCATGCTATTTTTTTGTTTAGCACTGATATTTCACATAAAAGATGTTTACACAGTCCACAAGAGAAAATAGTATTTGAATTCATAAAAATCACCCTGTTCAAAAGTTTACATACACTTTATTCTTAATACTGTTGTTATCTGAATGATCCACAGCTGTGTTTTAATTGTTTAGTGATGGTTGTTCATGAGTCCCTTGTTCGTCCTGAACAGTTAAACTGCCTGCTGTTCTTCAGAAAAATCTGTCAGGTCCCACAAAATCTTTGGTTTTTTACCATTTTTGTGTATTTGAACCCTTTACAACAATGACTGTATGACTTTAGATCCATCTTTTCACACTGAGGACAACTGAGTGACTCATATGCAACTATTACAGAAGGTTCAAACGCTCACTGATGCTCCAGAAGAAAAAACCATGCATTAAGAGCCAGGGGGTGAAAACTTTTGAACAGAATGAAAATGTGTACATTTTTCTTATTTTGCTTAAATGTCATATTTTTTTCATTTAGTACTGCCCTTCAGAAGCTGCAGAAGATAATTACATGTTCCCCAGAAGACTGAATAAGTTAAATTTACTCTGATCTTCACCCCCGGCTCTTAATGCATCGTGTTTCCTTCTGGAGTATTAGTGAGCGTTTGAACCTTCTGTAATAGTTAAATATGAGTCTCTCAGTTGTCATCAGTGTGAAAAGAGTAGCACAGTAGTACATCAGATGTTTGTTGTACTTTTTCGTTACAATAGTTTTATGCGAAGTGTTCTGGCTCCATTTTTGTCCCCCAGATACAGGGTTTATTTGATTTAGTGTTTACACTAAAACTTGCATTCTTTGAAATATAGCATATTCTTTAAAAAACAGCATGAAAATTCATCACAATTAAATAGCGAAACTGACTCATGCAAATCAAAGAGACATTAGGTTAAATTAAAATGCATTGACAATACATCATATTAAATTTTGTTTATTGGCAGAGTGGTGGTATTCACATTCGGACAGAGCAATTACCTCAAGCCAGTCGTGGTCAGTGCTCTGAATGTTACCATAACAAGAGCGCGAACACTTGTTCATTCATCAGTCTTGCCACGTCTGTTGTTACAGCATGTACTGTATATAGACAAGTGGGTTCATTCTTTGCAGCGAGGGCTTCCTTTGTATCACTGACGGCCACAGAGAGAGCTTCAGGGCTTGATCTGAGGGTGGGCAAATCTGACAGCCCACACTTTGAGTCGCCGTGGACGGGAGGGGGAAGGGAGCCAGCAGCTCTGTCAGGCAATCTTCAAGTGGCAAAGCTTTTCAAAGCTTTGTTATCCACTTTGGGATGCCCCCTCTGACCTCACTGTGGACATGCTTAGCCCTTCAAGGAAATGGAGAGGGATCTAGGGCGTTCTGTATTGTCGTCCGAGGGAAGCAGGGTTCAGACTCGCATGACCGCCATTCCCCAAGGAGCGGTCGGGGTGAAGACCCGGCACAAAGGTGAACCAGGGGAGTTGTCATCGGACACATGAGAGAAGCAGAGCAGCAGAAAGATTTAATGTCCGCAAGGCGACCTCCTTGTTTTGTGAGCCTGTAATACACAGCGCCTATTCTCTCTTTGTTTTACTTTTCCTTGTACAACTATGTCGTCCCTCTGTATCCTTCTCCTATAGCAACAAAAAGAGTCTCAATGAGTTGAATCTGTACTTTCAAGCTTGTAGGTCAAGGAAAATATGGCACATGTGGCACAGAAGATTCAAGTCAGATTGATTTGGATAGTGCTTTTCACTATACTCATCATTTCAAATCTTTTTTTTTTTTCAAATGTATTGGCATCTATGGGTCCATAAAGATTAACATCCATAGAACATTTCCATTCCACAGAAGGTTCTTTAGAATGTAAAAAGGTGCTTAAGGTCTTTAAGATGTTCTTCAGACTAATAAACATGGTTCTTCTAAGGGGGAACTAAAAATGGTTCTTCTGTAATTCTGTGGTGCAAATGATTTATTTTTATGCAGCATCAATATTTTGGTAAATATGTAGGTCATGTAAATTTTAGAACTTTTACAGTTGAATTGATTCTGAATTGATTGATTCTTAATACTGTGTTGTTACCTGAACGATCCACAGCCCACAAATTCTTTGGTTTTTTAGCATTTTTGATATTTTGAACCGTTTCCAACAATGACTGTATGATTTTGAGATCCATCTTTTCACACTGAGGACAACTGAGGGACTCATATGCAACTATTACAGAAGGTTCAAACACTCACTGATGCTCCAGAAAGAAAAAACATGCATTAAGAGTCAGGGGGTGAAAACTTTTGAACAGAATGGAGATGCATACATTTTTCTTATTTGGCCTAAATATCTTTTTTTTAATTTTATTTAGTACTGCCCTTCAGAAGCTACAGATGATTTCCCAGAAGACAAAATAAGTATAATTTACCCTGATCTTCAAATTCAAAACATTTTCACCCACCGGCTCTTAATGCATCGTTTTTCCTTCTGAAGCATCAGCAAATGTTTGAAGCTTCTGTAATAGTTGCATACGAGTCCCTCAGTGTGAAAAGATGGATCTCAAAATCATACAGTCATTGTTGCAAAGGGTTCAAATACACAAAAATGCTGAGAACCAATGAATTTGTGGGACCTGAAGAACAGCGGGCAGTTTAACTGTTCAGGACAAACAAGGGACTCATAAACAACTATCACTAAATAACAAAAAAATTAATAAATAAATAAATAAACAGCTGTGGATCATTCAGGTAACGACACAGTATTAAGAATCAAGTGTATGTAAGCTTTTGAAGGGAATTTTATAAATTCAACTATTATTTTCTCTTGTGGACTGTGTGTAAACATCTTTTATGTGAAATATCTTATTCAGGTCAGTACTAAATCAAAAATAACATGCATTTTGTATGACCCCTCTTATATTGGTAAAGTAATTAACATTTTGCAAATTCTGCAAGGTAAACTTTTGATTGCAACTGTATGTTATAAAACTATAAATAAATTAAATGAATGAATGAATGAATTACAGATTTGCTTGTATAAGTTGTCAGCATATTTTTGAATTTTCATGAGCACTGTTAATGATACACAAAAAGTAATGTGATTTTCATGTTCAGTATGTCAAACTTCATATAGAAACATTAAAAATAAGTTTTTAAATTGCTATTGAATTTCACAAATGATTACAAAGAATCGACAAATGACACATTGAATTAAATGAGAAATTTTGAAGTAGAAAGACTAAAATAGTATTTTCTTGTAAAATGTAATCTAAAAATAAGTTTTACAGTGTAATCTCCATTTTACCCCAAAAATACGTGTCAAATAAAGTTCTGTGAGGATGCCGAATGGATCTGCTGTGAATTTTCTCTCATCTCTGTGGTTTGAGGAAAGATCACGGTGGAAGCAGGTGTTACACACTTCTCTATTATGAGCCAAATCAAACAGCCACCAATCCCCAACATCAGCCGCAACATGCAGCAACAAATGTGCAACAGTTGGCTATTTCCAACTCTCAAAGGCCGAACCAAATCCATCTTTGTGGTTCATTCAACAGCAAGGTGAAGAGTAAAAGTTGTGCTCCATCTCCTTTGATTTAACCCTTGCTTTGAGATACTTTGAGCCCAGTCTGGGTTCATCCCTGGCACGCCAATAGCTGCACACAAAATGCAATTAAAAGAGGCTGCCTTCTCATTCTCCGTTCCAGACACTTTCACTCAGAGCTTAATCCATCCCCCAGCTTTAAGACCCTTATGTGATCTGGGACACACGGTTCCCATTCACACCGCTTCATCCTGCTCTTTTGTGTTCTTAATCGTTCCTCAGTATTAAGCAGCCTTGGCAGCCCAATCCCCTTACTAACACACAGCCCTGGCGCTTTGTTAGGTCCAGGCACGTCACCCCCATCCTCTGAGCTGCGTGCTGCCCCTCTGCTGCCCCTCTCCTGCCTGAGAGGCCCTCCTTCACGCCGCACGGCTTATCCCATGTCGCTTCACGTGCCAGTTGTGTACCCGCGGACACTGAGAGGCCTTAACAGACAAATAGTGAAATCTTCTTCATCGTTGTGGATCCCTCAAAATCATCTCGTGCACTCACAGATATGATAAATGCTGCACCTGAGTGCCGTGTCTGTTTATGTCTGTTTAAATCTGTTCTGCTCTTTGCATATGCAATCTTTAAGTCGCGCAATTTTAAATGGCAGCTAATGAATAATATTGTACATATAAACACAATATTGCAAACTGTGTAATTTGTATTACTAAGCTATAAACAGTCATCAAATTACTGATTAATATACACTACCGGTCAAAAGTTTTTGAACAGTAAAATTTTTAAAATGTTTTTAAAGAAGTCCCTTCTGCTCACCAAGCCTGCATTTGTTTGATCCAAAGTGCAGCAAAAACACTAAAATTTTGAATTTTTTTACTATTTAAAATAACTGTTGTCTATTTGAATATGTTTTAAAATGTAATTTATTCCTGTGATCAAAGCTGAATTTTCAGCATCAGTATTATTACTCCAGTCTTCAGTTTCACATGATCCTTCAAAAATCATTCTAATATGCTGATCAGCTGCTCAAAAAACATTATTATTATTATCATCAATTTTTAAAACAGCTGAGTATTTTTTTTCGAGATTCTTTGATGAATAGAAAGATTTTTTGGGAAAACAATTATATTAAAAAATGTAGTACTTTTATTTAGCAGGGATGCTTTAAATTGATCAAAAGTGATGTTAAAGACATTTATAATGTTACAAAAGATTTGGGATAAATGCTGTTCTTCTGAACTTTCTATTCATCAAAGAAACCTGAAAAAAATCTACTCCGCTTTTTTCAACATAATGATAATAATAAATGTTTTTTGAGCAGCAAAATCAGAATATTAGAATGATTTCAGAAGGATGCTGAAAATTCAATAAATTAAAATTTGAAATATATTCAACTAGGAAGTAGTTATTTTAAAAAGTAAAAATATTTTAAAATTTTACTGTTTTTGCTGTATTTTGGATCAAATAAATGCAGGCTTGGTGAGCAGAAGAGACTTCTTTAAAAACATTAAAAATCTTACTGTTCAAAAACGTTTGACAAGTAGTGATATAACCTTTTCTTGTTTATGTGCACAGGAAACATCGTAAAAAATTAATTACTATTGAAATTAATGATTGACTAAGCATAAAAAATAATTTAAAAACAATCAAATGAAATAAGTGAATAAAAGACTAAAATTTAAATAAATCCAAATACACTAACGTTAAAATGCAAAAAACACTTTACTGTTTTTAAACTTTTCTAATGCATTTATTTGATTAAAAATAAAAAAAAATTTTGTAATTAATATTGAGAAATGTTATTACAATTTAAAATGGCTGTTTTCTATTTGAATAAAAATTTATTTTTTTCTGTGATGCAATGCTGAATTTACAGCATCATTACTCTAGTTTTTGCTAACACGTGATCCTTTGGAATATATTCTAGTATATTTAATATCGAAACATTTTTTTGTGGAAATTACACTTTTCACAGGATATTATGAATAGAAAATGTAAAAGAACAGAATTAATTAAAATAACAATCTGTAATATAATTTTTTTTCCCTATTACTTTTTATCAATTTAATGCATCCTTGCTGAATATAAGTAATATTTTTTTAAGCTTACTTTTGAATGTTATTGTAAATATTTCAATGCATAATATAATAAAATTAAACTAAACAACTAAAATTAGTTTTTTAAAAATCTGAATTATGCTTTTATCCATTTGGATGACAATAAAACCTCTGTAGAAAATCACGGTAGTGTTTTGTGTAATGTGAATTTTATAACGCAATCTGGTAGATCACACATTCGCTGTGATTAAAAACACACAGTGATAAACTGCTTTGGTAAATCGCACATCCAGACATCTGTAAAACATAAAATCCTTTTCTGGCTTTATCGAGAGAGCCTGCGTGACACAATAGGTATAATTTTCAGGTCTGATTTGGTTTCAAAGCACTTTTATTCCCGGGCGCCATTAACTCGAATGAGCAAGAAAAGCAGTATAGAAGATTGTAAAGCCATTAAAAGAATATTTTCCCCTCTCTTTGTTTTTATTTCCCTCTGTCTCTCTCCAAGTGCTCCTCCACGCAACTCTCAGCCACACAAACAAATGCAAATCAGTGCGAAAACTTTACATAATGTAACTCGGACGCCTATTTTAGAACGGGCTTGAATGGCTCTTAAAGGGGGCCTAATTAATCTAAGTATAGAGGCAATGGGCCCTCTTGGAATTTTCTCCCTTCTTTCTGTGCGCCCAAAGAAAGAAAGGGATCAGGCCTCCCCTTTCTGTCCGGAGAGGAGTCCGCCTCATTCAGCCATTTATGTTAACATTACTGAACGTTATACCCTGTGGGTGAGCAGAATCAATCACTCCGACTCTGTCCTCATTCCTTTTTAACTGTTGTAAAATGTGCAGCGCTGCAAAGGCGTCCAAAGATATATAGCAATATTCGCAGTTGTTTTGGCCTGCGCGTTTTAAGCCCGGTGCTAGAGTTGTCAGGTGCTGGGGTGACCGGAGAGAACAATGGGAGAAGAGAAGCAGAAGGCTCGAGATGAATGCTTTTGGTAAATCAGTAATAGAGCTAAAGGGCATAGCCTGTGGGGAATTTGCTGGCTTATAAAAGAGCTTTAAGAGGCCTTCATTCATATGGACCCAAAGAGATTTGAATTGCCCCCTTCACAATCACTTGAAAGGCAGAGCTCAGGGTGTTCCGAAACAAAGTGGAAATCACGCTGCCTTTCAATGGCTCTAATAAGCTTTTAACTATTTTACATTATGGCGTTACCCTCTTCATCTCCTCTCCACGAGGCATTGTTTTGCCATGTAGCAGGCCAACTTAAATGTCTGATTTATACTTTCCTTCACGGTGTATTTAAACAAAGAAAAAAATTCAGAAACCAGACGCACGGCCCGCATGAATGGGGCTGATTCAGCTTTATTTTATAAGGTGGAAAATGCCCCTTCATTATTCAACCGACCGCTGAAAAAAAAAATGCGAGAGGCTTCGGTTTTCTAGACGTCGTGATAAACACAAGCTATCGAATCATTTTAAAAAAAAAGCCTTTCTACGGATATCAAGCGGCCCAAAGGCCATGAGTCACAGACAGCATCTCTGTTGCCATGGTGGTTTTTATTGCCCTGGAAATTGCTCCTCTCCACAGTCTGCAGGGGTCACGGGTTCAGCCGGAGCCTGCTGCACCTTCAACTTCTGCGCACCGAGGCAGGGCGCGATGGGAGGAGATGCGAGGGAGCCGCGGAGACGCACAGCCAGAGTCCTCGCCCTCTGGATGACACTCTGAAATTTGGGGATCCCTCGACTGTGTGGACATTAAGAATTTCATGGTAATTGTTGAAGACAAGGAGGAGGGCTTGACCTCCACTGGCCTGATTGAGTTCTCATAAAAAGCCCATAGCCTGGGCCCATTGATGCCCTCAGACAGTAAAAAAAACGATTGGTCTTCTGAGAGAAGTCGTGAAGTGGACCTTTAGCGGATTAGAGTG
Organism: Labeo calbasu; assembly: GCA_019740295.1. Classification (NCBI taxonomy): domain Eukaryota; kingdom Metazoa; phylum Chordata; class Actinopteri; order Cypriniformes; family Cyprinidae; genus Labeo; species Labeo calbasu. The sequence goes on from JAHKKF010514712.1 coordinate 24,097, forward strand.
TGCCAAAAAGTCTTATACTAACTCCTTTACTTATTTCTGTAGTGTTGGATCTCTTTCCGTACGTATGTTTGTGAATGTTTATGTGCATCTATACATATAAAGCGCCTGTTGAAAAGGTGCTGTGGGCAATAAAGAGTTGTACTTATTAAAATAATGTGGAGATTGTAGTTTTTCCATAATATTTTCAGACAGCATTACTTGATTAGCCATCAAGATTTTTGATTGATTTAATTGTCTGCTTTAAAAAACACTTTGTGGATCATATAATTCGGTCATCAATATTCAACATCCCTCAGGGACCGCTTGTATTGGGTCTATTAAAATCTCTCTGCACTATAAAACGCATGGTTTGCATGTATATTGTAATTGATGTCAAAATCATATGAAAAATGCTTGAAACCATGAGAAAGCGTTGTGTTTAGCTAGACAAAAAATGAATGTTTTTTTTTTCACTCAAGTCGTGAGCTTTTCACTTGTGTGGGCTTAAAACTAGCAGAATATATATATATATATAGGTAGAAAATTGGTTAATTAATAATAATTTATTAATTATTAGTATAAAATTACACTATATATTATATACTATTTATACTATATAAATATATAGAGATATATATACTAT
>JAHKKF010514713.1:0-11312 GCA_019740295.1 Labeo calbasu
TATTTATTACCTTATATCATATGATACCATAAATGAAAATTACCTCATGACACCCATGAACTATCCATTTAAATTTAAGTGAATGGAATAGAAATATGCATTAAAGCTGAACATTTCAAAAACACAAATGTTGTGCAACATTATTATTTTATTTACAGAGCTTCAATAATAAATTTGTAGACAAAGACCCATTTTATCAAAAAAAAAAAAAAAATACAGCATTAAACACTTAAAAATACTTTCAAATAGTAGGTTATATTATATCTTTAGATTTTTTTACATTTTTGCAATCATCCGCCAATTATTATCTCAAAATAAATGAAAATAACAAAATTTAGTCTTGGTCCACAAAAAAGAGAATGTATGCAATTATTTTGAGGTTTTAACCCTTTTAAATGTAAGTAAATCATATGGACACAAAAAAAGTAGCGTCACATCATTGACCCTTTTATGCTTTTTTTAAAATTTATAAATTAATTAATAATTTTTTTTTTTATTTATAAAAACTTGAGACGGTCACACTAAAGGACAATTTTGAGATTTAACTCAAAAACATTTAAAAAAAAAATTCAAATAACACTGGAGCTTTTATAATAACAGGTTCATGTAGGACAAAGAAATGTTTAATGTTTTACTGCATTTTAAATAACAGCAATATTAATTATATTAATTTTTATCTTGTGGGACAATGAAAATGCCATGTCATATCAACAACCCATTTACATCATGTCGAATGTGACTGTTGGGGTTCTCAATCACAGTGGCTTATTTACATGACTTTGACTTGGTCCTTTGATATTTACCTGCCCTAACTGCGTATTGCCCACTGTGCACAGTTTCCCTAAAGTTGTATATATTGTTCCCTTTTTGAGTCTGTGTGTGTGTTTCACTCTCTTAATGTCAGTGTAACCCTTTCACTGCTGTAACCCTTAAAACCAGACAGCCAGAGCATTACTGTGAATCCAAGTGCCGCTGCCACCAGGGTGGCGATTGCACCTTTATTTTTATTTATTTATTTATTTATTTATTTATTAAAGGGGGGATGGAATGTTTTGTTTTAATGGATAAAATAACTGTGATCATTTATTATTCAATTACTTTTCCTTTTGTTCTATGTTTTGTCGTAGTATTGATTCAGTAGTAGTAGCGTGATATTTTAGTCAAGTATCATATCAAATTCAAAATTTTGGTATTGTGACATCACTACCCCATAAACACAATCAAGCCAGAAAAAAACTATCAACCACCCCTTTAAAACCCTTGTTTGACCTGTTAGTTGCTCTTTGAATCTTGCTTTGTAGGCACTTTCTTTTTTTCCCCTTAATCAATGAACTGATTGATTGATTGATTGATTGAGAGATTGATTGATTGGTTGGACTCTTTATTAAGATAAATTTTCTCAGATAATTTTGCCATTTTTTATCTTCTCCCTGTGTTTATTACTGGATGGTTTCTGTCAGAATATTGAACATTACTGGCACTGGTGTTAAGGCCACATTCCTATTTATCATGACACACACACACACAAAGTATAGACACGATTTTCACTTACAATTTTCAAAATTGCTAGTAAACTTCACAATCTGTTACAAGTGACACACTGAATTAAATATGAAGAAAATGTAATACCCTCTCACTCTCATACTAATCTTTGTATTCATACTTATGAATAAAATGCAGTGTACATTCACATTCACAGTTACAGAAAAACAAAACAAAACAAAAAAGGAGGCTATAGCAAATTAAGTTTACAGAAATGCTAATTAATATGTCCAGTACAAATTTAATTGAATACATCTCTGACATCTCTATGGTGGACTTCATTCATTCATTTTTTCCTTGCCCTTAATTTCCAATGCATCATTTGCCACTTGCACAATATCAGTAAATGCCCTCAGAATCAGTAGATCTATATCCTCCTGCGTATCAATTTCCTCATGGTAGCTCTTCACAGGGAAGACTTGGCTCAATGAGATACCCGTAAGTTTCGAGCATTCCTCCAACTAGAGAATAACAAACAGTCAATTTTTGAAAGAACCTTTTGCAAAACATGTAATTTATATGACTCGCCATTCAAGCCACATTTTTGGCCTGTGATGTGCCAAATGTATGTGTACACCCCTCACTATACAAGAAGAGAAGCTAAACTTTAAAAACAGAACACAGCTTTTAAAAACAGATGCAAGAAGTTCATGTTGAGTTCTGTAGTACAGAAAAAGAACAGACAGGACGTGTTGACATGATAGAGATATAATTACCTTCTCTTTTATCTTCTTGCTTTTATAGATATTCTTTAAGTTTTCTTTTACCAGTGGACATATTTCATCCACCCTTGTCATGACGATTGCTTGAGGAATTTCTGTTGATAGTCACCATAAATACAAAATTATTTATTTATGGTATGATATTACTGACATCATGATGTGTGACTTGGCTTAGTGTGCATCGAAACTAACTTTTTGTTGTTGTTACTCTTTGTAATGTACATACATACATGGATGGAAGTTATCATGTATCTCTTGGGACAAGGTCATTAAGTGATATTTCTGCCATTGGCATGAGCAATTAACTATGATAAAGATAATAAACATTATTTCTTTATTTCATTTACTGTATACTCACCTAGTTCATTGGCCTTATGTCTAACATAGTTCATCTTTTTAATCACTCCCTCACTCATAAGTGATATTCTGTCAGCTGCCATGACAAAGACTAGGCAGTATGTCTGATCCTGTAGGCTTGGATTACTTCTGTAGTCCTCATCTTGAGGAGAAATGGGAGATGATGGATTGAACTGAATGTAAAGAAATGAAAGATAAAAATAAGAGAGATGATAAGGGTGATCTTATGCCAAATCCTATTGTGATTTAAACAAATGATGAACTAAAACTGTGGTGTATTGTTCAAAATAACATTTAAATACTTTAGTCAGTTTACATGTAAAAGAAGAGGTCTCACTTTGTATCTTTCCTTTATGCAGCCCTCCATGGCTTTGACAATATCCTCTGGATGTACACCATCTAAATCATTAGACTCCAAGCCCATGGTGTCACTTAAGACAAAAGGCATATTTTGTCCAGTTTGTCCATTTCTTATGTAATAGGTTTTGTACTGTAAGATACAAAGCATCAATGTGACAAGAACTCATCTTACTATGATCCTATGATCCTTACTCATCCTATCTTACTAGGCATGCTAGAAACTTCCAGCCAGGTGTGTTGAGGCAAGTTGGGAACTAAGCTCTGCAGGACATTAGCCCCCACCAGGACAGAGTCTGGGGCCCCCTGAAGTTTATTGTCTCTTTTAGAACCAATTTCAGAATGTAGAGAGGACTACTGAAAAACCCATACAACCCATAATTTCCTGTACAATACACTCTAAAAATGCTGGGTTAAAAACAACCCAACTTGGGTTATTTGGTAACCCAGCGCTGGGTAAATATTGGACAGAACATGTTATTTCGACCCAGCTGGTTGGATTATATGTTTTTACCAAACATGCTGGGTTATTTTATTTAATTCAACTATTGTTTAAAAATTAATATACTGCTGGTTTAAAATGGACTGGAACTTATAAAAACACACACAGAATTACTAGAGGCAACAGCAATAATCAAAAGATGAACATTTATTAAGCAAGAACACATGAAAAAAAATACAAGACAAACTCAATTTATTTGGGTGAACACAGCATAGTTGACAATATTACATACATTTAAACTTGTTAAACAAGCGTTTTAGACAAAAAAAAAAAAAACATTTAAAAGTAGAATTTTAATTTTAGTGTGTTCAACCGCTCTCTGTAATAGTTTTTTACCGAAATAGTGCTAATTCTCATGCCGGTGTGTTGCCGAAATCAACTGATGCAGCTGAATGACATCTCGTCCTTATGTTGCATTGCGTAAAATAATACAATTTACAGCACAGTAAAGACTTAAGAAATTAAATATAATGTATACAAACCTTTGTTTGCTGAAGAAGTGCACCAAATCGGTGGTGCTGAGAACTGCTTTCTCCTGTAGAGGTCTCAGAAAGCCTGTGCTCTGACTGACTGTAACTCAGCAGCTGGGTTGTTTCGTCAGAGACAGGCTCAACCCAGCGGTTAGGTAGAAAAAAAATAACCCAGCGTTAAAAATGACCCAGCAACTTAGTTACAGGAAAAACTACCCAGCACCTGGGTAAAAAATATAAAAAATAACCCAATAAATTGACCCAAGGTTTGTATATGTTTTATCATTTGGGTTAAAAAAAATAACCCAGCATTTTTTAGAGTGTACATATTAAAATATGATAAGATATGCACATACATTTCCTTATTCAGTTCATAAGTTTGACTAAATCAGCTCTTAAAGGCGCTTACATTACAGTGCTTGCATTCAAGATGAATCAGTCATACGCTCTTAAAAAATGCTGGGTTATTGTTTTTTTGAACCCAGTTGCTGGGTTATGCCTGTTGGGTCATTATGTTGGGTTATTTTTCCAGTAATGTGTTGTTTTTTGTGTGTAAACCAGCTGTTGGGTTAGTGACTGGGTCAATCTCACTGACCGCTGAAAATATACACCCCTCCTCTCTCTTCCATGAAACAACCCAGCACGGACACTTTAACCCAGCTGTTGGGTTACAGTCGGAGCACAGGCTTTTCAATTAAAAGTTTTCATTCTACTCAGGAGAGAGTGAGTCCTCAGCGATTTAGTAGACTTCTTCAGTGAAATTAAGGTTTGTTTATGCTTTATTCCATCTATAATATCTTTATTGTGCTGTAAATGATTTTACATTAATGAAACGCAACATACAGACGAGATGTCAGTCAGCTAAATGCGTCAGCAACTGTCGTTTCGCGTGGTGGAAATGCCTTGCCTTACATAACATAAACTGATTTTATTTGTTATAATACTCCTTCTAATTCATTTAGATGTTAAAATATGTTTTTAAAAGTCCATACTGTTTGTTTATTGACAGGTTATGAGGTCAGTCATGGCATCTTCGTAGTGTTCCCAGGGAATAGCAGCCCATCGCCGGCTCAGATTTCAGCGACACACCGGCACGAGAATCTGCACTATTTTGGTTAAAAGGAATTACAGAGAATCGTTTAATACACTTTAATTAATTGTTACTTTTAAATGTTATATTTTTATTTCTAAAATGCTTGTTAAGCAAGTTTAAATGTATCCAAAGTTGACAACTATGCTGCATAATTCAATTTGTCTTATATTTTTGTCCATTGGTGTTTTCACTTAATAAATATTAATGTTTTGATTAATACTGTTGCCTCTAGTAATTCTGTGTCTGCTTTTTAATTTCCAACCTATTTTGGTTCATTATAAGCCAGCAATGGTAATTTTCAGTCAATGTTCGAGTTAATTAAAACAACCCAGCATACTGGGTCAAAGATTTAACCCAACTGGCTGGGTTAAAATAACCCAAGGCTGGGTCTGTCCATATTTACCAAAATAATATTTTTTTTTTAGAGTGTAGGTAAAACCAATTATCACTGAATAATCATGGATCACCAGTTTTAAAATGCTTGTAAACCATATAATTTTGGAAACCAATTATTTTTAATGTATTAAATGACTGCTCACACATGATTAGAATTACATTCATGTACTTACTAATTTTGTGAATGTTCTGCTGTCAGATGTTTTGTTAACAAGGGCTTCATTTGTGATTCTTCTTCGGAAAACGCTATTGACTGAGTTGATGAAGCTGGACTTTCCTGCTCCGATTTCTCCAATTACCAGGATCCTCACATATTTAGTATTTGGATCAGTCAGCTTAAGCTCTTTCAGTTTTTTCTCCAAAAGCTCATTTTTTCTGTTGAAAAACATAACAGACCAACAAATGCAGCACAATGCAGGGTTTAACAATAAGTACTGCCCAATGACCAGAGGCCAGCAGGACAGACATTTATTATCACTGACCTGATTAGAATTGAGATGCATTGTCACAAACATAATCATCTGCATGCGATTTGAGGTCCAGCCAATTTAAAATTTAAAGTTATTTAAAGCCATCCAAGTGCAAAAAGGTGTGAAAGAGAGCTCAATTCGGTATGCGTGCCAGAAAGTCACCTTGGTGGACCAATACCAAATCAAGTTCACACTCGCTTTTTTTTTTTTTATTATTTTAGAAAAATCCAATAAAGCAGTCATTTATGCCTTAATCATTGAAAATCTTCCAACTGTGTGAACAAAGACTCTAAAACGTCCTTCAAAACTTCGTCCTTCAAAACTGGCATGTCTCTGTCAGTCATGAGAGCCAATAGCATTTCACATCAAAGATGACATAACACTTTACGCTTTTTTGATTGTGTGCATGGGGTTTGAGCATTACAGTGGATGGGATGGTGAACCATTTTGGGTCTTTTTTTTTTTTTCTCACAAAGCTTTGTCACAAAGTTTTGGCCTCAGAAGTCTTGGAATATTTTTAATTTTTGAATAAATTATTGTAACTTTGATGTTGCGTTAGGACAGTTACTAGTACGAGGTTTGTGTTAAAAAAACACACACACATTTTTGACAAATGTCACATTGCCAACCCTCTTCAGAGTACTTCTTTGCCAGTTATAAAACTAGATCAGCTTCCTGAAGTAGCAGCTCTTTTCAGTAGCAGACAGTAGCATATTCTGTGGTAATTCGTCTAGGTTTTTAGTATCCAGAAGAAGTAACAAGGATGTGGTCTGTTTCTATATGCAAAGAAAGACACATATATTGCACATATTTCTGTTCAGTGTTTGTGAGTGCTCTTGATACATTTAAGCTGTTCATCACCTTTAGTTAGTAGCAACATAGCTCCCAGCCCATATTATGATGCATCTGCTAAGAGAACTATGGTCACTTTTGAGTCCACATAAAGAGCACGCACAGGTAGTATGCGTAAGTCTCTTTAAGTGTTCTCAGAAGCCCTCTGTTGTGGCTCTCCCCATGTCCACATATTCTTTTTCTGCTAGGAGATCTCTCAAAACCAGTTTGGTAAAAATTTCCCCAGGTGATTTATCATTCCCATGAATCTCCATATTTTTTACTTGTGTTTGTTGGCTTACTCATATGTGTGATCACCCACACTTTTTCAGATCTGCATGAACTGACTCATCCAGCACCTGTTCAAAGATACTGGATGAGCACAGGACTCCCTCTAGACCCTCCAGCATATGTGACATTCTCTTCTGGAAATGTTCTGGGGCTGAAGATATTCCAAAACAAAGTCGAATGAAGCAGAACTTTTCAAACAGGGTAATAAAATTTGTGAGGATGGCTTACTATAATCTCACTATAATCCCTAGAACAATTGTTAGCCTCCCTAGTAAAGCCATTTTCAATCTTAAACCCAATTCAGACGGGACTAATTTTCTAAACAACACGTATGAGTTACAGGTCTTATCACCCAACGTCCGTGATTACAAGTAGGGCTGTGCGGGGCACAAAATAACACGGGGTTCATTGTAACACGCCTGGTTTAAATATTTCCACACATGTTAGTGTAACCAAATTTATGGTGTTTACTAGTTGCCATAGCAACACTATACAGAGAAAAAAAGTGCGCCAAAACTGCCACGCTCATCTCCTGACAGGAGAGATACAAGGGCAGAAACAAGGTCTAGTGACCTAGGCTGCTGATTATATGAAGCTCCAGGAGGCCAGAGGCCTTTAATACTCAAATGGAGAAGTACAACTTCTGTACACACTAATGTGACAGAAGCAGAGACACATTGTGCGACAGCAAGTGGTCGACTTATCCAGTATGACAGCCATGGAATGCACAGCAGCTGTACGTTAGGTACCTAACCTACTTCAGAGAGGAGGACCCCTTCTGCCCAAAAACGGCTTGCTTTAATGAGCCTGCATTAGCGAGGGGAGCACAGCCCTGCTCATCTCATGTCAGGAGAGACATCACAAGGCAGAGAAGAGGTCTAATGACCTAGGCTGCTGATCCTATGAAGCTCCAGGAGGCGAAGGCCTCAAGTACCCAAATAGGGTAGAGCATCTTCCGTACACACTTAATGTGATGGAAGGAGAAATACATCAGGCGGCAGCAAGCGGCCGACTTATCCGATGAGGTTGTCATGGAGCATCAGCAGATCATGAGCATCAAGAAGGGGGTATTAGAACGAGATCCAACATGGAGGGGAATCGAGTCGTTCTTAGAGAAATGAGTTAAAAACAACTCATGCGAAATAAAGTGCTCTTGTATCTTCAGCCTGCGACTGAGACGAGCGCCAAGGCCAGCCCTCCATGGAGGGGAGCCTTGCCAGGGCAACCAACAATGGCTAGAAAGAGGCATCGCCATGCCCCGCCAAAGAGGGGCATTAGCTATTATCAACCCAAGTAATCCATGCTTTCTTTCTCAAAAGAAAACGTGGGCCCTGTTCTAGCCAACCCTCAGGTGTGCAAGAACGAAGGGGCCTAATCATGTCTGGCAGGCTGCTGCTCCTCAGAGCCAGCACTGAAAAGGGTTTCCGCACATACGCCTTAAATGCATGAGGATTGGGTGAATAGCTTGGTAACATGAAGCCCCTCAGCGCGAGACATGAGTAGAGTGCGATGTGTCCAGCCAGAGACCGTCCAGGGGCATCTCGTAAAGTGAACTTCCGAGAGCTTAGAGGAAGGACAAAACAAGTCCTAGTGCAAAAAGTAAAGGTGAGTAGAAAGCATGTCATAATGGAGGTTACTTGAATGGAAGATCAACAAGCCCTGGGGTTGCAGTAATGTAGCAGAGACCCAGTGAACAAGGAACTACCTCGTAGTACCTAGTGGTTCTGCTGCAGAAATAAGGAAAGCCTTCCAAATCCAATCCAGGATGGAGAGATCAGCAGCAACTAGGGGTTCAGCCACCAGGCGAGGGTCCTACCCTGAAACATAGGAAGAACACAGAACCCAACCGAACATACTGCAACACAACGCCTAAGCAGCTAATGACAAATACCAGTTCTAGTGACAAAAGAAAAGGATCGTACTCACCACCACGGCTCCCCAACACGATTCATTGACAGGCACGGAGACAGCACTGTTTGGGTAAGAGCTCAAAGAGACCGCTACATGAAAAACCCTAGAAGGGGGAGCAATCACTGAGCTATCCGCAGTTAGTCCCACATAGCCAGTTCGAAAAACCCGATAAACCCTCCTAGACACAGCCCAGACCACCAGAGTGGGCCATCTACTTACAACCCTAGCAGGGGAGATAGCACTATCTAGGTGAGGCCTCAAAGCATCCGCTACATAAAACGATCCTAGGAAGGAGAGCAGTCGTTGAGCTAGCACATAGATATCCTCGGATATCGATGTGTGTAGGAAGGGCTATCAGGTAGAACTGAATGAAACCACCTGGACTACAGAAAGTAAGCTGTCCACCTAAATTTCCAAAGAGGGGCAATAGTATTACTAGGTAAGGGCTCAAGGAGACCGCTAACTAAAAACCCTAGGAGGGGAGCAATCACCGAGCTAGCACACAGCTATCCTCAGATAGCTGGCTTTAGGAAAGGGGACCAGCCAACACATTTCAGCCGTGGGCTGTTTAAATATAAACCCGAAAGGGAAGACAGCACCATCTCGGTAGGGCTCCAGGAAGATGCTATTAAGAACACCAAAGAAGGGTCTTAGTAGCTGTGCTTCCAGGAAGGGGCAAGTTAACACACAACTAGCCTCAGATAGCTGCCCTTAAGTAAGTCTGTCCCACCATAAACATGGCTGAACTATAACCACCCTCAGAAGGCTATTCTAAGGAGGTTTCCATAAAACCGAGTTTTGGCACAAAATTAACACCGCAACCGCAATTAGCAGCATATATTCAGCTCCTGCGGGAGCTAAACATGCTCCGCCCACGCGCTAGATTCCCCCGGGAATCAGGCGAGAACGGAGCCTCCGCCGCGAATACGTTGTTAATGCCGCAACAGGTGAACGCACTCATGCAAATTCGGATATACAACTCGGGTAAACAGTTGAAGACTCACCTCCGTTCTTTTTGCGAATGCATCGCAATGAGCACATCCTGTTCCTTCGAGAGCTGGACGCGCTGCTCTTAACCACACACACACACAGCTATTGAGCTCGTCAAAGCGGGTATGACAGCTTGCCTGTCTCTCGCAAGAAACAAGCATGAATGCGATGATCACGTACAACTCCCTGGAGAGCTGGTATTCATTTACTCCTCACCATACAAACACAGCTCGTGTAGCCATATGGAAAGCTGCGGGTATCAGAGCGCAATAAACTCCCTCGAGAGCTGAAAGCGCTTGCTCTTTACCACACATCGTCACAGACGAGCCGTTCTGGTGAGAGAAATGCACACAGACAAAAGGTCAGAATTGAAGACGAAGAAGAGGATGATGCGTTCGACCGGCGCCCTTTTGTACTATGTGGTCGCGCTGGCATGACGTGAGAATACCCGATGAGTCGCGCCAGCAGTGATGTCATAGGCTGTCGCCGGCCACTACTGTGTAGTTTTTGTATATAGGCTTCAGACACGGGTCACGTAGGAGACATTCCCCATAGCGACCTCTAGAGAACGCAGTTCGAAGTTCCCTCGAAAGGGAACTTCAGGTTCAGACTGTTTAGACAGTTTCATTGAGTTAACAACACAAGTAAATGCACAGCCACTTGCACTCTGCATCGAAAACATATATGAACGTGCTGTTGCACCTCTATTAACTAGCGCACTTAGGCTTAGCACACACACTCTATCAGCATGGTTTAGAATTCCGGGCCATGCCGTTCCATACCAGGCTCATGTGAAAACACAACTAACCGTACCTAACCATTCTAAGAACCGTTCGGCCCGACAGTGGAAAAGCGGCTAATGTAGATTTTAAACTCGAAAGATGAAAATAGCGCAAAAAAGGTCAAAATTAACCAGTTTTCTCCAACAATTAAAATTAACAGATGCTAACACTGTTATCTATGATGTGCAACACAAGCACCTCTGATAAAATCTCAGACAAAGTAGTCCAGGGTTTTATGAACCTTTAAATTCCAGTCGTGCTGATGGGGAAAGTTGTAACACTGCGTTACTGTCACGAATCTGGTCGGTGTCCCATTGTCCGCTCACCACCAGATGTCACTCACCCCATTATCACACTCTGACTGTTGTACTACACCCCGGACTACATTCCCCATCAGCCATTGCACCTCATCCGCGACCAATCAGCGGTGCTATAAAAGCCCCGGTCTTTCCGCTTGCAAACCACGGAGTATTGTGAGTCGTTAGTGTTGTTATCTTCCCTTGTTAGCTTTCCTAGTTTCCGTGTTCCTAGTGTTTAGTTCTATCGCCTGGTCTTCTCGTTCTCGTCTGTCTAGCCGCCTGCCTTTTGAACCCTCGCT
>JAHKKF010514714.1:6242-20598 GCA_019740295.1 Labeo calbasu
AAATGGCTACTTATCTACTGCACAACTTTAAATGCTCTCATCATTTGTATGCAAAACAATAAAACAGCATCTAATTAAATCTTTACAACATTAATTCAGCTCCCGGGAACACTCAGTGACCATTCTCTCAGAGGACACATGACGACACTAATATGATAGAAGAGTAAACAGCGACAGAACACCAGATGCAGGACAAACAAAAGCTGGACCTCACAAATAAAAAAGGAATATAGAGAAAATAAGGATCCTGCTTAGGCACGACTCTGTGCTAACAGATACTATACCATACATCATTTTGACATTTTCGAATTTGTGATTTTGTTGAACTAGCTTATTTGTTGATTAGTGGATAATTAGGTGTTTTGTTTTTAAAAGGTTGAGCAACTAACAGCAAAGTCAGTTTGTCCTGCAAGCAGTGGTCCTTAAAAAACAGAAAATAACTATTGACACTGCAATTACATCAATAATTGGGTTCAATTTGTGTTTGAGAAATCGCCCCGCTTTGGGAACACATGTAAGTAATCCGTTAAAGCACTATTTCTCCTTCGCCGCTCTTCTGTTGAGAAACCCTGATGGATGGTTTTAGTAAGATGCACAAATCTGTCACAGTCCTGTCAGGAAAAGGAAGTGGGTGGACAAACTCATTTCCCCCTGCTCTGCAAACTCAGACACCGGGCAGCTTGCCCTTCACCGTCCTCACCATCCACTGCGATGGTAAAGACTCAGGGCCATCTTTATAATTCCTCCCTAACTCATAAATCACAAAGAGAGAGGGAAAGGCTCACCGTCTGCGCCCTAACGATTCCAACCATTAACCGCTGCACTGTTGACTTTTACTGTCTGGAAACGGTGTGTCCATAAAAACATCACATCGGCCCAGCAGAACTCTGCTTAGATCATTAAACAGACACTGGGTAGGTTCCAACGATGTTGCAGTTAGGCCAAAAGATGACAGACATCAGTGTGACTAATTGCTGATTATTTCCATTTAACAGCATATTTATGAGCCACTTTCATATAATTTGTGCCTTTATGTCTTATGGCGAAGACGTTTATTTCTTTGCCAGATGGAGGCGGATTTAGCATCTGAAATCTTTATATATTGAAGTAGCAGTTGAAAAGCAATGCCAGTTCTGTTCTTCTGCCATATTGGAAGAGGCTGCGGCAAAGTAAGCATATGTTTGAGACAATTTTCAGGCAGACAGATAGTGTGCAGGCTTACGAAATACCAAAGTCTACATGTGTTAGTCCAGACGTCTTGACACTAGGGACTGCACACCCAATAAAACACTTAAAGGATTAGACGCCCAATAAAAACAGGACCGTAACGGGGCAAAACACACATACTGAATGAACACCAACACCAACCTGAGAAAAACGCAAAGAATGTGCAGCTGTCAACTAGCTAACTTTAAGGTGAGAATACACTACAGGACTTTTTGGTATCATGCACTTACCAACTTAGTAAGTGGTTACAGAGAAAAGCTGGGCTTCGTACACTTTCAAGTCGTTCCAAACAAACTCGCACAGAAATATGCACTAGGAGAAGCATTACATGTGTTTTAAAATCAACTCAAACATGTTTGATGTCCTCCGATTGGACGAAATCAAAGTCTGAAGCTAAAACATTGTAGTCTTATGTTCATAAACATACATTTTTTTTAATAAAATCTGCAAACTCCGACTGGCCAAAATGTGCAGAATAGCTCTAACATTTGGCAACCCTTCAAACTGCATAAAGGACACAAAAAACAGCGCAGCCTTCAGTATCTGAAAGAAGGTAGAGAAACATTTGTAACCATCCCTGTAATCAAAATGAGATTAGATTAATGAGCTTTAGCTTTGAACCGCTGCGTTTCCACACAACCTCCATTTGCGTTTGATGCTGTCAGGTGAGTTGACTTTCGCCTCCTTTTGCCAGCTCCTCTCATCTGCCTCTGCTTTAATCAATCACTGTATAGAAGGTCTATCAACACTTATCAAGTTGGAAGTCTGTCAAAAGCACAGCTGCGTGTGTTCCCTGTCAATCCATTCACATTGTTTGCGACAAACAGATGCTCTTTTCTTGGATGTGAATCACCGGTGGTTATACACTGTGTGTATAAACATTGGGATGAGTCATGAGTGACAGCTATAATACATCATCCCTGTAGAAACTGTTGTTTGCAAAAATGTAGCTTGGCCCTGAAATGTTACGTGTCAGATTTTTTTTTTTTAAAGGGGAAAAACGCATGCAATTTTGTGAGAAAAATGTAAAAGATGCATGGAATTAGTGGACAACACTTGTAGCTTAATAATGATTACAACAAAAAATAATTTAGACTTTTTTAAAAAAAAACAGCCAAAAATGGGCTACAATGAAGCACTATAAAAAAGAGCTGAATGAGGACAATCTGTGCACACTGAAATAGTTTCATTAGTACATCCACAAGGCAAATGCTTGTCAGTTCATTCAAAGGGACATCTTTGTACCTTATTTACCCCTAAAGGGTTTACAGTAGCACCATAAGAGTGAATATTATTACCTCATATTGCTACTAAGGTACTAAAATGCACCCTAAAGGTAAGATTTTGTCAAGGTTCTTCTGACAGTTAAAGTATTTTAGAATGAGTTCTCTTTCCCTGCCAGTGTTTTTTCTTGTTTCTTGTGACATTTCATTCTGTAATTTTAGCAGTTTTGATTTATATCCTGTTTAACGTTTGATGATCGCATTGTTTTATGCATATGTTCTGCCTCTTCTTCTTCGCTTTTGTTTTGATCCAGAGATTCTGTACTCTTTCAGAAGGGTTGCCAGGTCTGTGAAACACATCCAGTCCAATCGTGTTTTCCTCTACGTCAAGGGTTCACTCAGTTTAAATCGTGTTCTGGGGAGATCGATTTAACCCGTGGACTTCAAAAACAACCAACAGCAACAGTGTAAAAGTAGCCCAATTCTGCGGAAAAACCGTGGACTTGGCAACCATGCAGAAAGGAAGAAACGATACCTGGAATTTGTGTGAACAAACACACACACACTGTGAACACACCCAGGGCTGTGGGTCTCACCTCAGTCACGGTTAGGGTAACCACCTCTCCCGCTTTGCGTTGTACCGCACAGCATTTTCACTTTCTCTTCTGTAAATTTTTCTTTTGGAAGTGGACTTCTCCTTTGACGACAAATGTCCAGAACGCATTATTGTAATGTGAGAGCACATCAAAATGATTCAAAATTATCCCTACTTGTCAAAATGCTTCTTCACTCTCACACAAAATGGACAACGGTTGTAAATCAGTATTTACATAGCATAACAGTAGTAAATGTATCTGTCTCACACGTGTCCCGCAAAATCACATCTACTGTCCCGCAACAGATATATTGCCAGGTGGTCACCCTAGTTGCGGTTATTCAGGGTGGAAGAGAACGCTGGACGTTCACTCCCCCCACTTACAATCCCTGCCGGACCTGAGACTCAAACGCGTGACCTTTGGGTTACAAGGCCGACTCTCTAACCGTTAGGCCACAACTGCCCCAGATCTGTAATATTACCCCGTCCTACCATATAACAAAACACGGAAAGCTAGAAAATTCTGTCAAAAGCAGGGAAGCGTTGTTTCATAAATGATGTAAAATTACATCAATGGTGGGGAAAAACTTGCTTGCTAACCTTTTCATAAAAAAAGATGAGAACAAATTTATAGCTCGAACAATACGAGAACAAAAGTTTTAACAGAAGAAATAATGTAAATGCCTTTATAAAACTACAGGCTTCACATTTCCGCCTTTGAATGTCCTTTAAAATGGGATCCAATTACTTTCATTATAAGTACCTTACTGTAATCTCAGTTTTTGCTTTTTGTAGAGAACATGAGGGATGAGGCTTTTTTGGTACCAATCATTTTGTAACAAACACCACAAATGCTGTTGATTGAGCTTAACTTATTATTAATTTATTAAATCCGGAACAGTCTTAATTATATCCCGGACTCTAATAAACTATCAATCATGTGCATTTAAAGATCTTAGGAGTCTTAAAATATGCATGGATATGTATTCTTATAAAAATAAGAAGTCTGCTTTAAAAGATAGTCTTGTCATCTTAAACATTTTCTTCAAGACACCCACATTTCAGTTATCAAAGTTCTCTGAAACATCATCCAACACAATGTATTTTGCATAAGTGTTCATGACATCCCAAATGATTGGTGACAGTTGTCTAGCTATGCACAGTAGTGCACCTTCTGCGGGGGAAATCACTGCGGGGCTTTTGGCTGGATTACGAGAAGATAGACTGCTTCTAGGAGAAGAGCTGTATGTCAACTCTCTGCCTGTGTCCAAGACCAGATATGTGTCCTGAGCAGCCAGTGTAGGGAAGCTATCGCTGGATCAAGAAACTGTTAGGCTATGAGTCAATTTCTTTCCCCTCATTCATCCAGGGAACATATCAGCGTAAGTCAAGAAGAAGGCATTAGTAGCAGGTCCGTCTTAATGATTTCAGGATGTAAAAATGGTAGGGTGCCACTTGAAATACAGAAGTGGGCTGTTTAAGAACAGAGTAGCATAATACAATACAGACAGTCTAGGTATGAGTCTTACAGTGACTATTCAAGCCGAGTGAAGGGTTGACTGAAAGGAATAATAGTTTTTGTTAGCAGCCCTATATGATTGCTCTCTCATACACACGGTTTTATATTCCCTTATTTGAAACTTTCAAAAACTACTGAAAAACTAGTCAAAGATGGCTGCTCAGGGTCTTTTGCTGCCTACGTCTATGGGGAAATTAGTCAAGGTATTCAAGCATATAACAGCCTTTTTATTTTAATTTGCAGTGTCTTGGTTTTCTAAAGAACGTTGTATATTGTCACAAAACAAGCTTGTGACTTTTGGGCCTTTCATTCATACACAGCACATAGTCTTTGCATACAGATGTTCTTATATCATTGTTTGGAAAAAACGGAAATAAGTTCATGCAGGTGTCACTGATAATTCAGACATGTGTCTGGCATAAGATATTGTTGGCACCACTTAAGACATGGTGCATCTATTCAAAAAGGAGGTAAACCATGGAATGAATGCAAAAGCAGCTACAAAAGAGCTGCAGCTGTGTATGTGTGAGTGCGTGTGTCTTTAAAAGAAGATATTCACTCATAAAACAAAAGATAAGAATAATGAATCAAGCTGTTGTTCTAACACACAAATCGCCCAGAGGCTATAGATAAGGTAAAACAGATGTTATCAGTGTTTTGAATAAATATGATTAATGACTTGTTTGGCTTCTATAATATATATAAAGTTACTACCGTTTAAAAGTTTGGAATATTAAAGGAGAAGTTCACCAGAATTAAATTTTAAATCCTGAAATGTTTTCCTCAAAAAAACATAATTTCTTTATGACTGAAGAAGGAAAGACGTGAACATCTTGGATGACAAGGGGGTGAGTAAATTATCGGCAAATTTTTGTTCTGGAAGTAAACTTCTCCTTTTTTATGTTTTCAACATATATCCCTTATTCTCACCAACACTCTTAAAAATAAAGGTGCTTCACAATGCCATAGAAGACCCTTTTTGTCTAAATGCTTCCATAAAGAACCTTTAACATCTGAAGAACCTTTCTGTTTCACAAAAGGATTATAAAAAGGTTCTTCAGATTATAAAAAGGTATGAAGAGATGCTTCTTTAAAGAACCTTTGACTGAATAGTTCTTTGTTGTACTAAAAATGGTTCTTCTGTGGCATTGCTGTGAAGAACCTTTTAAAGGAGAAGTCCACGTCCAGAACAACAATTTACAGATAATGTACTCACCCCCTTGTCATCCAAGATGTTCATGTCTTTCTTTCTTCAGTCGTAAAGAAATTGGGTTTTTTGAGGAAAACATTTCAGGATTTTTCTCCATATAATGGACTCATATGGTGCCCCGAGTTTGAACTTCCAAAATGCAGTTTAAATGTGGCTTCAGACGATCCCAGCTGAGGAAGAAAGGTCTTATCTAGCTAAACAATCGGTTATTTTCATTTAAAAAAATAGTTAACAGCCTTAACAAAAAAGGTAAAACATAACCCTAACTGACCAAAAATACTGTAAAAACTGTAAAATGTTGTCACTGTAACATATTAATACAATAAAAATTAAAATATGGCAATACTGATTTTTCATCAGCCATCACTTTAGTTTTCATTATCATCTGATCTTTTAGAAATGCTGATTTGGTTCTCAATTATTATTGGTGCTCAGTTAATAATAATGGATCTTATTTTTATCAGTGTTGAAAACAGTTGTGCTGCTTAATATTTTAATATTAATATGAATTAATAATTAAACTGTGATACTTCAAAATTTACTGCCACTTTTGATCAATTTAATGCATCCTTACTGAATAAAAGTACTATTTTCTTTAAAAAAAAATGTTTGGAAAGGCATGGTATCATGGTTACCTCAAAATTTGTTGTTTTCAATATTCATAAGATAAAAATAAGAATAAAAAGAAATGTTTCTTAAGCACCATGTAACATTGGAATAATGGCTGCTGAAAATTCAGCTTTGCCAACACAGAATAAATTGCATTTTTAAATATTGTTTTGCTGTATGTACCCACACCGAAGCACCACTATGGAAAATATAACTCTATGCCACGTCTTTGACGTAAAATTTACATTTTATTGTACCAGATGCTATTTACACCTGAGTGCAAAGAGTCACTGGGAGCATACAATAGTGAGAGAACCTCATTATAACTGACAAGAATACAGAAACAATAACAGTTTTGAATTTTTTTTAAAAAATAGGTGCCGCTTTCAAATTACTCAGGCCCTTTATGTTTTTAAACAACTGGATCAATTTTCTTGCTCACTGACTCTCTCAGAATTGAAACTGGTTTGACTATTTATTCAGAATCCTAAAGTTGTCAAAAAATCCCACTCCCCACAGATTTCTGCACTCCGACAACTTTTTATGCAAATGTCTTGTTCTTTCTCACCCTCTTTTCCCTGCCCTTTACTCAGCAAAGCATTTTACTTAATCGGTTGCTGACGAATTTTAGGTCATCCCTCCACATTTGACAAATGCATATGCCAGAATCAAGTGCTTGCAATTATGCTGCCACAATTAGACCCAAGCAATTACATTCAGATAACGGGAATAGAAGCGCCATCGGTTAGAGAAGACAAATGAGCTGTTACTAGTTCCTACCTAGCTGCTTATGTCAGCTGATCTGTGTATGAATGCTGGATAAACAGTTATTCATTTTTCAGTTGTGTCCATAATAAGACTACAACGGAAAATAAATATCCACATACATATATATACTAGTGTCCAAAGACTTTTGCACAGTAGTGTATATGGTATTTTCATTCTGTGCTGGCTTTAAATCTGATATGTGTGGAAGGAAGGGATTTGTTCACAATAACAGAAGTCTTTGGATTGTGGACAATTTTTATTTAATAGATTCAGAGGTATCAAGAAATAAACAGAAAGGATTTGAGCACAAAATGAAAACAAAACGGGACATCTTAACAAGCCAAAAATTCAATGGAAAACAAAGGAACTGGTTTTCTGATTATGTCCCAGAATTTGAAATGAGGATTTATAACAAGACTCTTGAGGTTTTCAGCTAGACCTCATAATTTCTGAAATGGTGCTGGCTCATTTTCCACACGTTACAACAGATTTCATCAACACCTGTTTAATGATAGATAGGCAGATTCAGCTTTCAGGGAGATACAGCACCAAAACAGCCCCTTTAGCTATGAAAACATGGAAAGGCAGCAGAAAATTCTTCCAATTGCAAATGTTTTGGTATTCACATGCTTATTTTTTTGTTTGCACTGCAACAACACAAAAAAGAGAGAAGAAAAGCATTATTGGCACCTTGTGAAAACTGTAAGAAATAATTTCTTTTCAAGCATGTGATGCTCCTGTAATTTGTATTTAGACACACCTGCGGCAAGTAACAGGTGTGAGCAATATAGTAATCACACTTGCAACCAGTTAAAATGGAGAAATGTTGACTCAACCTTTGTGTTGTGTCACACTGAGCATGGAGAAAAGAAAGAAGTGTAAAGAGTTGTCTGTGGATTTGAGAGAAAAAATTATGGGAAAAACATGGACAATCTTAAGGCTACAAGTCCATTTCCAGAGATCTTAATGTTTGTGTGTCCACTGTGTGCAATAACATCAAGAGGTTTACCACTGCTGACACAAAGGCATACAAAAGCAAGACTGGAGTTTGCCAAAACTTAAGTGACAAAAACGTACAGTGGACAGATGAGACAAAAGTAGAGCTTTTTGGTAAAGGACTTCACGGCACCGTTTACAGAAAAAGAATTGAGGCCTTCAAAAAAAAGAACACAGTCCCTACATTCAAACATGGTGGAGATTCAAAGATGTTTTGGGGTTGCTTTGCTGCTTATGGCACTGGATGCCTTGACTGTGTGAACGGTATCATCAAATCTGATGATTACCAAAGAATTTTGGGGCGCAACATAGTGGCCAGTGTCAGAAAGCTGCATCTCCATGAGAGGTCATGGGTCTTCCAGCAGGACAATGACCCGAAACTCACTTCAAAAAGCACTCAGAAATGGGTACAAACAAAGCGCTGGAGAGTTCCGAAATGGCCAGCAATGAGTCTAGATCTAAATCCCATAGAACACCTGTGGAGAGATCTCAAAACAGCAGTTGGGAGAAGGCATCCTTCAAATCTAAATGACCTGGAGCAGCCTGCAAAAGAAGAGTGGTCCAAAATTCCGGTAGAGAAGAGTAAAAAAATCATTAACGATTACAGGAAGTGATTGATTTCAGTAATTTTTTCCAAAGGAGGTGCAACCAATTATTAAGTTAAGGGTGCCAATAATTTTGTTCAGTGCATTTTTGGGTTCTGTGTGGAACAGATTTGACTTTTCTTCTTAGTTTTTTTTTTGTGTGTGTTGTTCCAATGCAAACCAAAAAAGAAACATGTGAGTACCAAAACATTTGCAACTGCAAAAATTTTTTGAAAGAAGGGTTGCATTTTCTGACAGAATTGCAAGGGTGCCGATATTTTTGGCCATGACTGTATAATAACCTGTAGCAGATCTATACAGGTGGAGCTGGGGAGGTGGAGGGTTTCAGAGGAACTCTGAAAGAGTGCTGCGACATGCTCTAGTTAATGCTAACCAGCAATTTATTGTAAAGCAGCAAGTTCATTGGCTGCGTATGCAACATAAACCAATCAGCTTGTGCCAAGTAGTATTGCATGTATTTCTTTTCACTTTTGTCATTTACTCTGTTCCTCCCACCCAAATATTTTTATTGTTCAATTGTCTTCATTTAACATTAAAAAACATCAGTTATTTAAAAAGCCTTGTCTTCCATTAGTGTTTGATGCTTGAAATTCAATACTGAGTATCAGCAAAGTTCAATTGGTTTGATTTCAAACCATTTTCAAGCATTGCAACTGATTGTTCTTTCTTTCAGAAGAGACCTTGTGGGAGGGAAAAATCTATTATTTTACCAGCATTGCGCTATTTAATAACCAGCAAGACAAGGGGAATATCCGCCAAGTGACACCTCCTTTAATTTAAGGTGAGGACATGCCACATTATTGTTTTAGTAAAAAAATCAGTGTATTTTAACTATTTTGAAGGTTTAATTTGAAAAATATTAACCTTGAGGGAATTTTTCTGAAACCCTTGAAATTCAGTTTAATGGATGACGTTGTAAGACACAAAGATCCAATTTAGAGACATTAGGCAGCACACATTAATAGACTCTGTAAGTAAAATAGACTTGATACCCAAACTGGGGTCAATGTCAACTCAATTTAGAGGCTAATTAAAATATCTTAACCTTTATTTATCTCATGCGGATCCTAAAACAGCAACTGGGAATATTCTACGCCTCTAAGTGTTCAATATTTATGCAACACTCAAATCAGCTATTTCTGTGGTTTAATGAAACACTACATTTGTTTTTCCTTCTGCCTGTTTTGTCCAACTCTCTTTGGGGGCATCATTATTTGACCACATCACAGAGCGGCTGTGGTTTCTAAGCGAGTCCCTTACTCCCTCCAACCACTCATTCTTTTTGATAAAGGGGGAGCATAACATGGCAGACACAGCTTGGTCCCTGTAGTCAGCACACTACAGACTAATGACTGTCACAAAACCAACTCCTCTATGATCAAAAGGCCCCATAAATAAGGTCTGTCAGCGGAGGATTGTCTCTCTCTCAACAACAGTGGCAAAGCACAAAAGGTGCATTGCAGAGTTGAGTGTCGAGCATCTGTGCTGCAATCTCATGTTCTATGAGCCAGTGAAAGACTCTCAAAAATCAAGTGGTGAACAACTATCATACATAGGCTTGAAATGACTGCCCATTTTGGCCGTAATTTAAAGTTTGAAGCAAGGCTTCTTGCTGTGGGGGTGCACAGCACACAGCAGTGTCTCATGTCAACCATTCTTTTTAAAGTTCACGCTGTCAATCCCCCTTTCAAAGGGAGAGATTACATGAACAGTGTTTAAAGCTGGTGACCCGATATAAATGCCAGCAAGTCTGGTTATCCAAGCCAGTCACGACTGAATGAGGGAAAACCCTTTCCATTTTGAGCACATAAACAACAACTTTTCTTTGTGCACAAAAGTATTCTCAGTTGAACCACTGATGTCACATGGACTTTTTTATTGATGTCCTTACTAGCTTTCTGGGCCTTGAACGTGGTAGTTGCATTGCTGTCTATGCAGGGTCAGAAAGCTCTCAGATTTCATCAAAAATATCTTCCAAAACTATCGCTTTAAAAAAATACATATAGACACAAACAGTATGGACCAAATGTCTTCCCAATACATGGAACATCAAGAAATATCACTTTTTATATGCAAGACTTTTGAAACGTCTGTTCAATTTGCACCGTTATGTCACTGAAACTGAATTGGAGTTGAAGCTTTGCAAGAGTTGCATATATTATTACAGTCATAGTAAGCTGTCATTTAGTAGGAGTTTTCTTTTCCAAAGATGACTCACAGACATTTACAAGGATATTCCCTTTGGTCATAATAACAAATGACTGTTCCAATCTTATAAAGTACAGAATCTAGTAAGTTCATTTACTGGAAAAGTACTCTTGGCTGTGGCGTGAAGCTGAATGAATGGAAGTTTAAAGGATGAGGCATTGCTCACATTGCTAATTACCGTGTCAGACAAGCTTTGGTCTAGAATTATTTATATAATTCAAAGCTGCAAATTAGGCTAAGATGCAAATCTGCAAATGGATGTAGAAAAATGAACCTTTAGACAATCATTCATGGAGAAAAAGGGCATATGTGGGTGGATGGACATTTACAGGACATAGCAGGTGATATGTGCCAAGACCTGCATTTTGTACTGATAAACACGATATTCTGTTTTACCTCTTCAAAACAAACACTGTGGAATTGTTTGTGATTTTCTAATATTTGAAATGCCGTTTCACGGCATTTGTATTCTCATCTTGCATTATTAGCTGAAGTGAGCTGAGAAGTCCTTTGAGAAGTATAATTGCCTCATTTGTGAACAACACTTTGTGAACAGCACGATTTTCTCCAGATTTCTGCGTGCAAGAATTACAAAGATCAAAGGTGCTCCCAAATGTGAAAAGGTGAAATGAATATTTGATGTGGACTGGAAGAGACCATGAAATGAATCACCCACCAGAGCAATTTTTACACACTTTTAGTCATAAATGCCAGAAACACAATAGATTTCACAGAGCAGCCCTCTAAATCCTTAGAATCCAAGTTACATTATTTATATACAAAACCAACCAAGCCATTCAAGAAATTTCACTGCACATTTCTTAGATGTCACCACGCAACAAATCCAATGATGTTATATACAATGGGGAATGTTTTTTGTTACCTTGTCCTTCACAAGTCACAAATAAAAGGAGAGTTCAGCCAAAGATGAAAGTTCTGTCATTCATTACTTACTCATGTTGTTCCAAACCTGTACGAGTTTCTTTCTTTTTTTCTGTTGAGCACAAAAGAAGATATTTTGAAGAATGTTTGTAACCAAACAGCTGCTGGTACCCACTGACTTACTGGACATGACAGTGAATAAATTTTAATTTTTGGGTGAACTGTCCCTTTAATGTTAATCTGCTCCTAAGGCATAAATCCACTGCAAACTAGTTTATTTTGTGACTGCTCATTTGTGATTGCAGAGCCTTCGATTTATTTTGCACATAACCCTTTTTGGCTTTCAGGTCGTAATTGCACTCTAAACCAGCTGTAAGCATTAAATATTTCACAGACATAACTCTGATAACAAAGCAAAACATATATAAGAACTCCTGGAACCATTTATTCTTAGAAGCAGTCAATTACACCTTATCTACAAAGTTAAAATGCTAGTCACCTTACAGACCATAGTCAGGTTAGACGGCATATTGAATTTAACATGAATGAAAATGAGGCAGTGATGGATAGATGTACACTTTAAAATGGCACTGTTTAAAGGTCTTAGATCAAGTAATTATTACAACTCACAACTTTCAAAACTGTTTTATGGAGTACACTGAATGCACTGAACTTAAATCTCTCACAGCCTAACACCAGCACAGCAACAAGCCTGTCCAAGACTATTTTACAGCCAATTCGTACGTATTTTACGAGGTAAAAAGACAACCTGACAGTGGACACAAATCTGGATTGCACGAAGAGGACAGTATAGACTGAGGTAAATTAGTTTTTATTTTAACGTTTTTCACTCTGTCGCGGTAGTCCCTCGAGGAAACATTATAAACACAGGAATAGTATTGCCATAGCTTCACGAACATTTGTGTAAAAATACACCAATACCATTGTCTCTCTTTCATTTCGGCTTGCATGCATGAAGTAGGGCTGTCACTAAGGATTATTTTGGTAATCGAGTTATTCTGACGAATAACTAGTAATCGGACAATTATAATTAATTTTTTGAGGTAATAAAAATAGACCTAAACAATCAATAGTCTTTAATTACTTAAAAAACATAATAGGTTAAACAAAACTGTTAAAATACATAATGTCTTATAAACAAAAGAACTCATGTACGTTATGCATTAACAAAAGACTGCAGAGGGCGCCAACGGCCTGACGATTGTTTTTACACTTTACTGCACAATAATCCTTCTTTAATATTGACCAAACAACATTTCATTCAAATGTCCACTTTATCTTTAATATTTGCCCATTTCTTTACGACAGAAATGCTACAGCCACTGTAATTTCTTGAATTTGTGGACATCAAAACGTGCAAGCTCAGAGGAAGGTTTGAGCTTTTATTTTGAAATCGCGATTAAAGATAATGATGTATTCTCCTGTGTTTGCGTAGGTTTCCAGATGAACATTATAATAAACCCAAACTCACAGCAATATGCAGAAATGGAGTTTAAGTCATGTAAATGATGTATTTACTGTGAATAGAGCCCCTCTGAGACAAATGCATAACCTACAAGCATGTAAATAATTAAAGTGCATATATTAAACCTGCATCGCATATATTCATTAAATTGAATTGTAGCATTTGTGAATTCACAATATGCTTTATTATGATTTTTTAATGGGTGTAATATATAATGCAGCCTTAGACAGTGGTCTAATTATGCATTTCATAGATTCTCATCAGTGGGATGTGCCACCCCTGCTGAAAAAAACAGCTAAAACCAGCCTAAGCTGGTTGGTTGGATTTAGCTGGTCATCCAGCCTGGCCTTAGCTGGTCATAGCTGGTCAGCAGGCTGATTTTAGAGGGGTTTTGGCCACTTTCTTTGCTAGTCAGGCTGGGAGACCAGCTAAAACCAGCTACTTCCAGCTTAAACCAGCAGCCAACCAGCCTAGGCTGGTTTTAGCTATTTTTTTCAGCAGGGACTTCCGGTATTTTGCACGTTACTCGACATGGGCAAAATGCATTGGAGGATTTTTTTTATAATCGAGTACTCAAATTAAATCGAGGAATCGTGACAGCCCTAGTACAAAGGCACTTCTGTGCTCCTATTGGCCAGTATCACAGATGTGACAGAATTCGTTGTGGACAATGAGGAAAAAAATTAAACATGCTAGTCTTTCTAGCACGTTGTGAAGCGTCGCAGACGTGGCATTGGTTGTTGTCCACTATGACACTTTACACAAGATAAAAATGATTGAATCTTGCGTCCCAACGCCCATTGTTGTTTACCTTACATCAAGCAGAATCAGGCTAAAATCGTGTAGTCTTGTGTAGTCTTGTGTAGTCTGAATTCCTACAAATTTGCCACCTTGTAAAATACATACGACTTGCCATGAGAATGGGTTGCTCTTTGCGAATCATTTGACCTTTGTGTCAGTATGTCATAAATACAGCGAGGAAATAGTTAACAGTGTAGAAAGCTTGACTGAATATAATGGGTTCTATA